>PVIW01001687.1:245060-274181 GCA_004026585.1 Noctilio leporinus | reverse complement strand
GGTATAAAGTCAATATCCAGAAATCAAAAGCATTTTTGTATACCAATAATGAAACAACAGAAATAGAAGCGAAAAAACAAATCCCATTTACCATAGCAACAAGAAAAATAAAGTACCTAGGAATAAACTTAACTAAGGAGGTAAAAGACCTGTACTCAGAAAACTACAGAACAATAAAGAAAGAAATCAAGGAAGATACAAATAAATGGAAACATATACCATGTTCATGGATGGGAAGAATCAACATCATTAAAATGTCCATACTACCCAAAGCAATCTACATATTCAATGCAATCCCAATGAAAATACCAATGACAGATTTCACAGAAATAGACAAAATACTTCAAAAATTTATATGGAGCCAAAAATGCCCACGAATAGCCACAGCAATCTTGAGAAAGAAGAACAAGGTAGGAGGAATCACAATACCAGACTTCAAACAATACTACTAGGCTACTGTCATCAAAACAGCCTGGTACTGGCATAAGGACAGACATATAGATCAATGGAACAGAATAGAGAGCCCAGAAATTAACCCAGGACACTATGGTCAACTAATATTTGACAAAGGGTGAAGGAACATCAAATGGAGTAAAAACAGTCTCTTCAACAAATGGTGTTGAGAGAATTGGAAAGCAACATGTAAAAAGATAAAACTAGACCACCAACTTACACCATATACCAGAATAAACTCAAGATGGATAAAGGATTTAAATATAAGCAGTGCCACCATAAAGGTCCTGGAGAAAAATATAGGCAGTAAACTTTCGGATATCCTACGTAAAAATATGTTTACTGATACTTCACCAAAAGCAAAGGAAATCAAAGAACAAATCAACAAATGGGACTATATCAAATTGAAAAGTTTCTGTTCAGCTAAAGAAAATATCAGCAAAATTCAAAGGGAACCAACTGTATGGGAAAACATAATTGCCAATGATACCTCAGACAAGGGTCTGATCTCCAAAATCTATAAAGAACTAATGCGACTCAACACCAGGGAGACAGACAGCCCAATTAAAAAATGGGCAAAGGCCCTGAACAGACAACTCACTGAAGAAGACAGACAAAGGACCCAGAGGCATATGAAAGAATGCTCAACATCACTAGTCATCAGAGAGATGCAAATTAAAACCACAATAAGATACCACCTCACACCTGTCAGAATGGCAATCATCAACAAATCAACAAACAACAAGTGTTGGTGAGGATGTGGGGCAAAGGGAACCCTCATACACTGTTGGTGGGAATGTAGGCTAGTGCAGCCACTGTGGAAAACAGTATGGGGTTTCCTTAAAAAACTGAAAATGGAACTGCCTTTTGATCCAGCAATTCCACTACTTGGACTATACCCAAAGAAGCCTGAAACACCAATACAGAAGAACCTATGTACAGCTATGTTCATAGCAGCACTATTTACAATAGCCAAGTGCTGGAAACAGCCTAAGTGTCCATCAGTGGATGATTGGATCATAAAACTTTGGTACATTTACACAATGGAATTCTATATAGCAAAAAGAAAGAAAGAACTTGTACCCTTTGCAACAACATGGATGGAACTGGAGAGTATTATGCTTAGTGAAATAAGCCAGTCAGTGAAGGACAAATATCATATGATCTCACCCATTACAGGACAATAATGAACAAAACAACAAGCAAAACAGAACCAAATATATGAATACAGTGAATAGGCCTTCAGTGGTCAGGGAGAAAGGAGTTGTGGGGCGGGGGGAGGCAGAGGCAAGGAAGGGGAGCAGCTTAGACAAGAACCTAGTATAAAGGAACCATGGACATGGACAACAGGTGGGATTGTCTTTGGGGGGAATGGGTGGGTGGGAAGGGGGACAGAGGGGAGCAAAAAGGGGATGGATGTAATACAACAACAATAAAATTAAAAACAAAACCAAAAACCACATGATTATACCAATACAAAAAAACAAAAAAGCATTTGATAAAATCCAGCACTTGTTTATGATAAAAACTCTCAGCAAAGTGGGATTAGAGGGGACATGCCTAAACATAATAAAGGCCATATATGACAAACCTACTGCCAATATCATATTCAATGGCAAAAATTACAAGAATTCCCTTCATATAGGAAACAAGAAAGGAATGTCTGCTTTCAGCTCTTCAACATAGTACTGGAAGTCCTAGCCATAGTGGTCAGACAAGAAGAAAAACTAAAGGGCATCCAAATTGGAAAGGAAGAAGTAAAATTGTCGTTATTTGCAGATGACATGATACTGTATGTAGAGAGTCCGAAAGATTCCACCAAGAAATTACTAGAACTAATAAATGAATTCAGCAAAGAACCAGGATATAATATTAATATCCAAAAATCAGTGGCATTTTTATATGCCAATAATGAACTAATAGAAATGGAAATTAAGAAAACAATATCATTAATTTAATCTTATTGAAAGAGTAAAATACCTAAGGATAAAACTGAACAGGATGTGAAAGACCTGTACTCAGAAAATTATGACATTGAAGAAAGAAAATAAAAAATATACAAATAAGTGGAAGCACAAAGGGTAAAATGAAGAAAATTTACTTTGCAACAACGTGGATGGACCTGGAGAATATTATGCTGAGTAAAAGAAGCCAATCAGAGAAAAATGAATACTATATGATTTTACTAATATGTGAAATATAATGAACATATTGAACTAGCAAGGAAAATGGGGACAGACTCAGATGGAGGGCCAGATGATGTCTGGATGTTGGGGAGGTGAGGGGATGGAGGGATTGAGCCAAAAAGGAAAAAGGACTTATGAGCCTATGAACATGGACAACACTTCAGTGATTCTTGGGGGAAGGGGAGTATAAGAGGACTAAATGGTAATGGGAAAAAAATACAATAAAGATAAAATAAATAAAATGAAATAAAATAAAATGCTGACTAATAAGTGTGGAAGTCATGATGAAAAGAATCACCACTTTTTAACCATCTCAGCAGTGGTTGCTATGGGCAGTTGTAGATAGTGCCAGTTTTGGTGGATAGAAATTTGAATAGCTGGACAATTTCATAATCTGTCTTCATAAAACACCATCAAATGCAGAGGGAGAAAAAGTGGCTCTATGTGAAGAAGACTGGTAGATGCCAATCTTCAGATGCTACAATGAATCAACATTGTGTGCTCACAGTGTGAAGCAAATAGAAGGGCAATTCTGTGCTCTTTCTGCCAAGAATATGTGGCTTGAGTGAGGTCAGGAGGATATATAAGTCCAGTCCAGATTGGTGGTCTTGCTACAGTGCAACTGTTTTCTAAGCTTTGCAATGTGGATGGGAGCAAACTGAGGAAATTCCAGACTATTCCAGTCTGAGGGAAATTGATGTGACATGACCACAAAATATAATGCATATTCCTAGTCAGGTTTGGGGACCAGAAAGGAAAATAGGCATTGGGGGGATAGTTGCACAACTTGAATGAAGTTTATGAGCTGGCTGGTAACATTATATAAGTGTTGGTTTTCTGATTGTCAGAGGGTTGCACAGTGGCTAGGTAAGAGAGTGTTTCTGTTGAGGGAAATATGTCCCAGAATATTTAGTGGCCAGGAGAATCTGTGATACAGAGACAAGGGAGTGCTTTGTTTAGTTCTTGCAACTTTTCAGTAACTTTCAAACCATTAAAAACAAAACAAAAGACTGGAAAAAATGAAAACAAAATGTTAAGAGTAGTCATGATCTGAATCCTGGGATTACACCAGATTTTTAAATTTATTTTTTGTTAAATTTTGCTATACTTTCCAGATATTCTACAACAAGCATGCATTTTCTAACTGAGGAAAATAATAATAAAGTACACAAAAAGTACCATTTCATTACTTACATGCATGTACATGTTAGAAGGCTCCCTTAGGTGGCTCCTCTATTTATACATCACCACCAGAAGTAAGTCCCCATTATTCCAACTCTATCAACTATTTTTATGCACCCTTGGGAGGCATACAATATGTTCTGTTTATGTCTAGGATTTTTTGTTCAATATACCTGTGAGAATCATTCCTGTTATATCTACAACATTGTATTACATTGTATGAATATATCTCAATTTATCTAATCTCTTCTAGGTGGGAATTTAGGTTTTTCCAGTCTGGTGCTATTAAAATAAAACTTCTATGAATGCTGTTGAATCTTTTACTTTGCACTTAGAAAAGGAATTGGTGAGATGGTGCAGACCAGTTGTCAGCAAACATTTTCTGTACAGGGCCAGATAATAAATATTTTAGGCTTTGCAAGCCATACCTCTGTCATAACTAGTGACCTCTGCCATAGACAATGTGTCAATCAATGGTCATACCTGTGCAAGAGCATTTTACTAACAGCATGGGTAGTGGGCTGGATTTGGCCCATGAGTTGTAGTTTGCTAAACCTGGTGCAGATGCTCGGTTTGCTTTAGTAGAATCTGCTGAGTGGTTTTCCATATAGGCTGCTTGTTAAAAACTCTAAGCAATACAGTATTCAGTATTTTCTTCCCATCCTTGTCAACTCCCGGAATCATCAGTCTTTTCAGTTTTAGCCATTGTATTACTGTGTGTGTGGCATGTCTCATTGTGGTTTTAATTTGTGATTCCATGAGATTGGTAGCATTGAACAATTAAAAAATATACTTATTAACCATATGAATTT
Organism: Noctilio leporinus; assembly: GCA_004026585.1. Lineage (NCBI taxonomy): Eukaryota > Metazoa > Chordata > Mammalia > Chiroptera > Noctilionidae > Noctilio > Noctilio leporinus. The sequence goes on along the minus strand of PVIW01001687.1, from coordinate 269,548 downwards.
CTGTGAGGTGCTTGTTTAAGCTTTTTTCTTTTTTAGACTTGTTTAGGACACTCTTTTTTTTAAGAATTTATTCAGTAGTTTCAGAGCAAAGGTCAGGGAGGGAGGAAGAAAGGGAGAGAAGCATCAATGTATAGTTGCTTTCACCTGACTCCAGCTATGGACCTGGCTGGAGACCTGGCTTGCAACCTGGTTAATGTGCCCGGCTGGGGAATCGAACCAGCGACCCTAGGGTTTACAGGTTGGTGCCAATCCACTAATCCACCAGCCAGGGTGGTTGTTCAAGTATTTTGTACATATTTGATTGGGTTGTTTTTGTTGGATCTGGAGGATATTCTATCCGGGCTATGAATTTATATTATCTACTTCAGTCTAGCAATATTACACAACCTTAGCGGTGAAGATATCACACATTCCTTATGTGACAGCTTATGTGACAGCTTCTATGGATCGGGAGTGTAAGCCTGGCCCACCTGGGCCCTTCACTTCGGCATCTCTTCTGGCTGCAATCGAGGTGCTCTTCTGGGCTGGGGTCTCATTTGTGGCTGAAATGGGAAGCTTCCAAGCTCACAGTTTTTCATAGCATTCAGTTCTGGTGGGCTTCAGCCTCTTGCGGGTTGTTGCCTGAAGTGGCCCTTCCTTGCTACATGGATTGCCCCAAGGTGACCACTTGTCTTCTAAAGCCAGCATGGAAGAGTGTCTCCTCACCAGATAGATGCTACAGGTGATGGAGCTTAATCACATAATCCCATCACCTTGGCCATAGTCTGTTGGTTGAAAACAAACCACAGGCTCCACCAAAACTCAAGGGCAGAGAATTACACGGGGTGTGAATACCAACAGTCAAGGACTATGGGGGCCTTTCAGAGCCTGCCTGGCAGAGTCTTTGTCAGATATGGTATGCATCGTACATAGTTTCACCCAATCTGTAACTTGCTTTTTCTTTTTCTTTGATAGAAAAAAGTTTTCTTTTAAATGAAATCAAGCATCCATTTAAAAAAATTTATGAATAGTAATTCTTATGATATGCCTACCTAATACCATGAAGACATTCTCCTATGTTTTCTTGTAGACAAGGGTTTGCCAACTTTGGCAGTATTGACATTTTGGGCTAGATAATCCTTGGTTGTGGGGACTCTCCTGTGCACTGTCGCATGTTCAACAGCATTGCTGGCCTCTAGATTTCAATAGCACCTCCTCACAGTTGTGACAAATGTCTCCTGGGGCCATAAAGCCCCTGGTTGAGACTTCTGTTCTAGATGCTTTAGGGTTCATGCTTTTAGTAAATTATCCATCTAAGTGTATATAGCTGTTTCATCCTGTTTCTTATAGATATCTAATTTCTCTGTAACATTTATTGAAAAGACCATCATTTCCCTCACGAATTGCATTTATTGCCTTTGTCTTAAGTCAAGTGCCCAAATATATATGCATCTATTTTGGGGCACACAATGCTGTTCAACTTATCTAATTTCTATCATTATGCCAATAATACATGCAAAGTCATTTTTGGTAACTTAAAATCTGGTAATCTTCAAACTTTGTCATGAACATTGACTTGGCTATGCTAGGTCCACTGCATTTCAATATGTATATAGAATCAATTTGTCAATTTTTACGCACTAGAAAATCTATTGAGATTTGGATTGGATATGAATCTATAGGTCAATTTGCTATCACTGTGGTCTTAACAATAAATGAATATTGCAGCACATGAAGTAGTAATTTATTTTGTTCTTATTTATATCTCTTAGCAAAATTTTACAGTTTTCAGTGTAGAGGTTTTGCAATGCTTTCATTACATTTATTTAGAAATATTTGATATTTTATAGTATTGTAAGTGACATTGTTTTTCTAATTTTATTTTCCAACTGTTTTGTTGATGGTATATAGTAATACAGTTAAAATATTTTATATTAACCTTGCATCTGATGATCTTGATAAATTCACTTATTAGATAAGATGGTAGATTTCTTTAGATTTTCTTCCTATATAATCATTTCATCTGAAAATGTAATTTTAGTTTTTTTATTTCCATTCTTTATACTCTTCTATTTATTTTTCTTATCTTCTTGTTCTAGTAAGGGTCTCCTGCACAATGTTGAATAGAAGATAGTGATAGTTAAAACCCTAGTTTTCCCCCAAATTTAAAGAGGAAACAATTTAATATGGCACCATTAAATATTATGGTAACTGTAGATTTTTGTAGCTATCTTTCATTACATTAATAAATTTGCTCTTTAGATTTTTTATGTTTTTCTTCTACTAGCACTATAAAATACTGAACAGATTGTGTTAAAATTTACAGCAATGACTATGGATTTGTCTATTTATTCTTTTAGTTTTTTTTTCAGTTATTGCTTTATATACTTTGAAACTACTATTAAATCCATTCAAATTAAGAAAAGTTATGTCTTCCTGTTAAATTTCTTTTAATTATGAAATCCTTTCTTAACTCTGTAATATTCTGCCTCAATTTTTACATTGTTGACATTACTATAACAAATAAGACTTTCGTTTTCTGGGTTTCTATGTGTATGTCATATTTTTTACATTATTTTCAGTTTCTTATAGTTTCTTAATTTTTTTAACCCAGTAAAACTACTTTTTTCCTTTTTTTTTTTTTTTAAAGATTGTATTGATTATTTTTTTTAGAGTGAAGGGAAGTGAGAGAGGCAAAGAAACATCCAGGTATGGTTGCCTTTCACCTACCTCCAGCTACGAACCTGGCTGGGGGACCTGGTTTGCAAACTTGTTATGTGCCCTGGCTGGGGAATTGAACCAGCAACCGTTGGGTTCACAGGCCAGCACCTTATCCACTGTGCCACCAGCCAGGACTATTTTTTTCTTTTAATGGAAATTTTTAGTCAAGTTATGTTTAAGGTACTTATTAATATAGTTGAATATAGGTCTTATATTTGCCACTTCTGTTTTTGTTCATATTTTCTTCCTTTACTAATTTTTGGGGGATAAATCAAGTATTTCAATGTTCCATTTTATCTCCTCTACTAGATTTTAGTTATACTTTTTTTATTATACTTTAAGCAATTACTGCAGCAATTACAATATGCATTCTTAATTGATTCACATCTACCATAAATTAGCACTTTACTTCTTCATGAATAATTCAAGAAACTGGTAACAATACAACTCCATTTACCCTATCCTTTATACTTTGGTTACTATACATTTTATTCCTATGTAGGTGTTAAATCCCACAAGACATTGCTGTTATTGTTTGCTTAAATACAAAATACTCTTCATATTCAGCCACACATTTACCCTTTCCAGTGCCATTTATCCTTCTCCAGCGCTGTCTACTTCACAGGTCATATCTTTCTACAGGAAGAATTTTCTTTATTAGATCTGCTGGGAGTGACTTATCTAGATTTTCATTTGTTTTCAAATATCTTTTTTACTTCTATTTCTAAGGACTATTTTCACTGAGTTAAAAATTTTAGGTTGGCAAGTATTTTGTTTTGTTTTTTTCTCTTTAGCACCTTAAAGATAGATACTCCATTATCATCTGAATTACAATGTTTCTATTGAAAAGCCTGCTATCACTATAATTGTTGTTTCTATGAAATTAGTGTGTCTTTATTCCTCTAGCTACTTTAAAGATTTTTTTCTTCCAAAATATTCACCATTTGGACTGTGATGTATCTAGATCTGACTTATTATTTTTCATGTTGGGGATGCCCTGAAATTCTTAAACCTGTAGATTGATATCTTTCATCAGATTTGGAAAAGTCAAGTACACTTTTGCCCTATTTTCTCTTTGCTTTAGGACTTCAGTTACATATGTTAGATCTTTAGTTAGTGGTCTTTGTATTTTTTATACATTGTTTTTATTTTAAATTGCTTTGTACTTAGATTTGGCTAATTTCATTGATCTGATTTTTAGTTCACTAATCCTGTCCTCTCACTGTATAGTGTGCTATTAAGCTCTTTTGATATTATTTAAATTGTTCAGGTTTATAATGTACATATAGAATAAGTGGCCAGATAGGCAGATAGATGGATGATGATGGATGGATGGATGGATAGATAGATACATACGTAGATACATAGATTCCATTTCTCATTTGAAATTCTCTATCCTTTCATCTGTTTTGTTCAGAATTTCCCCTATTTTCTTTAATATATTTATAAGCCATTATAAAATCTTGTCTGTTAAATATAATATCTGATTCATTTCTTTATCTGCCAATACTGTTGCTTTTTCTCTTGATTATGTTCACATTTTCCTGCCCCCCATTTTCTGATGTATTGTGACTTTTTTCTTATAGCCAGAAATTGTCTAAAAATGTTGTGTAAAGACTGAAGTAGATGTTATATTTTCCAAGAGTGGTTTGCATTTTCCTTCTCCTTCACCAGGCAGATAGGAGAAGACACTGATCACCACAATCCAATCAACAGTTAAGCTGGGATAAGGTGGTTGATTTTTCTTTCTTTTTTTCTTTTCTTCTCTTTTTTTTTTTTTTTTTTTTTTTTTTTTTTTTTTTTTTTTTTTTTTTTTTTTTTTTTTTTTTTTTTTTTTTTTTTTTTTTTTTTTTTTTGACTCAATTCACCTTTATACATCTGAGAGGGTAAAGCTATATAAAGACAGTCCCTGGTTTCAACGTCTCATGTGTAAGATGTGTGCTAAGTTTGTTGTAGGCTCCCTTCTCCAGCATGATCTTAACTTCTGAGCTCAACAAAATTGCAAGACTTTACTCTGCCCTTCAAGCCCAGGTTGAAACCCCCTTACCATCATAGCACTCTTTAAAATTTCCATGAGGAGAAACCAGCATAGGAAAGTGCCTTTGCATTTAGAAATCCCCTAGATTTGAACCTTTCACACCAGCCCTCAAAAGCACTACTGTTTCCCTTTATCCTAACAGTTTCTCTGCAGTGGTGAGTCCAGTCCTCAGACTATCACAAACTTGTCAAATGCCTCAAGGAGAAGGAATGCTACAGATCTACTCCCATGTAGAAGTAGATTTTTTTACTCTGAAATTCAAGTCTTTCTATGCCTTTCCTTATTCAGTTTCCAAAGTCATTTTTAACACCTTCGATAATTCATTCAATTTCTTGGCAAAAACAATGGCCTTCTGATACTTCTTATACCTTAACCAGAACCAAAAGTCAAACACGCATTAGTTTTATGATCAAAGAAAAGGAGTAATTCTCAATTAAAATCATTAACTTATAGAAAACATCCAAGATACATCATGAATGCACTAAAATTACTCCAAACAATTTAGCATTAAAGATCAACTTTGATAACATAATTTCTAAACACAATGTAATTCCTTCCACTTGTGGCTCACCTGACATGTATTCCTAATCATCTTCTTTTTTTAACCACCATTGTTAGTTTTAAAAATTAAATACCCACCCCTCCTTAGCAACTAGTAGTGACCATGACATATCCTCCCTCTTGTCTTCTATGCATACATGACGACCTCTGTGTTTCCAGTGGTCATTTTTGATCATGAGTCACAAGCATGAGAACAAAAACCCACACACTAAGGATAACAGGGTAAAGATATAAAGACAGTCTCTGATGGCATTTTTGAGAGCTGAACGAAAGCCAGTATACCTGTAGTATACACAATGGTTTTGTTAAGCTTTTGTTTTAAAAAGCATTGAAGGGATTTCATAACATTATTCTTACCACAAATAAATGTATTGTCTTTCAAACTAAATAAACACATCGATAAATGTTTAAAAATGATACATAACAATCATATTTCAAAGAAATGATACAATAATAAATAACTGAATATAAACAGTGTGTGTGTATATATATATATTTCCTCTAGGAAATAAGTACTCACTGCCTGGACATTGGGAATGAAAGGACTGCTTCTGTCTGAGGATTAAAGATGCTGCTGTTTACAAGTGAGAAGGCAGCTGCTTGCATGGAGGTACTGAAAGGCCCCTGGGAGACCTGTGCAAGCCAACCTGTCCTAGTGTTTTGAAAGCCTGCTGTTAAAACCCAGGCTGGTTGAATAGCCACCATCTCAAACATGGTGGTCACTATACCCAAGTGGAAATGTTCTACATCTAGCAATTGTTGTTCACAACATGTTGGCAGGAAGTAATCACATGGGCCTCTCAACGATGAGGGAGCCAGGTAGCTTAACCCTGTTGCTGAGCATCACTGAGCAGAATCACATTGCTGGGAAGCTGATCTCCAGGGTCTCTCATGTTTCTGCCTGCCTTAAAGCAGGGTGCTGGCAGCTTTTGTCCTGGCCTATCTCTTCAAGGGTGTCTGTATAGCATAAAATGTTAGGAGATAGAAATTGTTTACTTTCCAATATAATAAAGGCAATGTCTTTCTGTTTTCCAACGCAAATGGACCAGCCTTCTGGGAGCCCATTAAAAAGGTTGGGGTTCCAAAACTCTTGAGCTCCCTACCTGGGATGCAAACCCACTGTGTGTGCACCATCTCCACATCACCCACATGGGATTTGGGGGCAGAGGAAAATGACACAAACACTAACATCCTGCTTCCTGTGTTGTGAAAAGTGGAATTCCTTTGTCTCTGACCCAGCACCTAGTGTCTTCCATCAGCATCCATGAAACTGTAGCAGGCTAAGTTACAAGACAAAGAAGGGCCCATTCACATGAGCCTTACATAAGAGTGAGGCCACTTTCATTCTTGTCACTTCATCTGAAAGTGTTCCCTGAACCCATTTTCCTTCATATCATCTTATCTATTTCTTTCATAGAAATTATTAAAATTTAAAAAATAAATTGTGTCCTAATTTTCCATTTCCATCCTCTTGAATGTACGCTCCTTGAAAGGTTCTGTCAACCTCTCCAGTGTCAAAGAACAGTGTTCTGGAACATGTCATAGACTCAAAATAGCTATAGTTTAAGGAAGGGAGAGAAAGGAAGGAAATTAATGTCAGCGTCCCCAACCTATGACTAGTCTGTGTCCTTCTCTCCAGCTCCAGAGGTTAGGATGGCTAAGCCTTCAGGAAAGGTCAGCCACTGAGAAAGAGTCAACCCAGACTTGAAGGTCTCTCTCCTATTAGGTACAAGAACACCTGACCTGTTCTCAGGTCAAACTCATCTCTTAAGGGAAAGAAGAAACAGTTCTGATTTATGTCTGGCTGGCCATGAGATGAATTTGATAGAGCCCCTGACCCTGCACTGCAAAGCTAACCCTGACAGTACTGGGAGAAGCCTGAGAATCTGTGCTTCACAGGAGTGAAGTGGGGATAGAATAGGGCAGATAGTTCCTCTTTAATTTGCATCTCTCTCTTAACATGGATTTTGTAAAATTATCTGTACATTTTTGTGGATTTGATTTCCATTCCAGTGACTCCTATAGTTCTTAGCTAAAAATTCATACATCTGCCTTTCCTTGCCCTGCCAAATTTGAAGGGGAGATAAAAAAGAGTCACATTTTGTAAAAATGTGATTTTCTCCTCTAATTTGCCATGATCTCTTTTCAAAACTCAGTGTCTCCTGTTTATCTTTGTTTCCTCCTGCACTCTTAGCATTCTCCCAATCCACTCCTTCTGCTCTTCATACCAGCTTTCTTTGGGATTTGCAACTGAAATCCACTGTACTACCCTGTATATATTGACATTTTCAGTATCTCTTTTCTTACCTAAGTTTTAGATATTGCAAGCAGGCTTGAGGAGAATGATGGCAGTTGTTTACTTTAAATTGTATCAATAGTTCTCAGACTCAACAACTATTTTGAAGTGAACTAAGCAAATGTTTACATGGGTAAAAAAGGGCAAATGTGAGTCACACATTTCCCATGCCTTGGCATGGGAATTTCTGTGTTGACTGAAACAGTGAGTCCAGAAATGTACTCCTACAGAATAGTTTCCAATGAGATGGGCTAATGTGTGCTCAGGTTTTAACAACAGTGTTTTCCCAATTACCTGAGAAAATGAGATGAATTGAAATATTTTATCAATGTTAACATTTTTCTCCAATAGCATTCATGAATGTGAAAATTGCTGCTGCTTACCTATTAACACCAGTCACCAATTGAAAAAAAATCTAATACATAATCAGTAGCAAACAGATATTGACCAGAAATTCAGAATCTGATAAGCTTGCTAATCTGATTGTATTTTTTTCAAATACATAATTTCATATGTCTGAGATGACTCCTGATTTCATGAGGGAATAAATTCAACATCTGTGAATTTCTAAAATCAATTCTTTGATTTCTAGTTTTTCTACTGTCTAAATACAGCTATGACTCATTATTTCAGACTGTGACACAGATTGCTGTACCCTGGTAATTGCAGTTATATGGTGTTTAAAATTTAGTCTTATAAACTCTCATGTTACTGATTCTACATTTAAAAAATTCATTAGCTGATCTAGTCAGCTCAGAAGACATTCCTGAATGAACAGTAAAGAAGGTCCAAAATTGTTCACAAGATTGTACCTACCATTGTCTCCTCTAATGGACATTCTCATCTGGTTTTTCCACTTCAAACTAAAAGTCAGAATGTTTACTCCTTTCTATATATGTCAATTTGAAAAATGGTTGTTCCTATCTGGGAAATCTCAGCTTACTTAATGCCAAGTGAACTTCCACTAGGGTTCTTTCGTTATTGATGGTTGTGCTGGCTATGGATTGTCATCTCAATTGCTTCTTACCAGTTGATGTTCGTGTATGCGTCTGTGTATGTTTACTTGAATGACATGTAATTCAACCTCAGGTCAGAAAAATGATTTGAATCCCTATCTTTGTAGACCCATTAACAATGAAAACATATAAATCAGGTGCTATGAAATAATGAAGGATACATCATTCATCATACAGTTAGTCTATAGTAATGAGGCTGGATGTTCAATTTTGGTGAAGAGAAGTAAAGCCATCTTATGACATATTTGACATATGGAAGCTGTGTGCCCAAGTGTTTGTGGCATAGATCATTTTGCAGGAGACTTCATGACTCCACTGAGAGAACACCCTTGATATTTATGACCCATCTCCAATTCAAAGTCCACTTTTGGTTTTAGAAAGTGCCCCTTCTCCCAATCTCCACACCCATGAGAAAGGAAAAAGGCAATTGGTTGTTATATATTATCACTCTTTGCATGGTATGGTACAGTTGAACATTTTAATTCCATTTGTTTGCACATTTAAATGTACCAATACATTGTTCAGGTCATCTTTTTCCAAGTGGATGTCATGTCCACAATGGTGTTACTTTTTCCAAATTCTAGCTGCTTTTGAAATTATCATATAAAAGGTAAGGAGATACCTTGCCTGTATTGAAATAGATAATCAAGGCAAAATGGTCCAGCACTACATGAAAAAGAAGCACTGTACTTGTGAATCTACTCACTGAGCACCAACTACTCTTACTTATCCAACTAAAATTCTATAGTACATAAAAATTACATGAAAGATAAAGAATTCATTTGGTTTTCTGCTTATTTTCTACAGCTTGTGTATTCTCTTCCCCAGTAAATAACTGCTGATTTTGTGCTATTTAACAAGACAATTATGATAGAAAATGAGAAAATAAAGAGAGTTTCAAATGTCTGTGACAGAAGTTCCAAAATAAAGAGAGTTTAACTTTGAAAGAATTGGCTAGGTCAAGAGAGCTGTGCCCAAATCAGGATGGGCCAGGTGTCTTCTGGGGCACCCAGTCCTCAGGATGCTCCTTTTCCTCTGCCCAGCATATTAATTTTGATGTTTTTTAGTTCACTGTCCTGGCCCATGATTCCTCCTCTGTATTCTTTGTCTAAATGACCTAACCCACAATCATGAATTTAGTGGATAGTAGGCAGGTTTGTCTCTAAAGTCCACCTTTCCCCCTAATCAGCTCCCCTTCCTTTCTTCTGGAAGTTGCTCTCCCATGCTCCCATTGCTCAAGCCAAATTCCTTTCTCACCTATTTCCACTGCTGTGGCTTAGCCCTCATCACCTCTTACTTATCTAGTACAATAGCATCCTCTCTATTACATGTCTTGTCTCAAACCACGCCAATCAACCCCTCAAAATCCTTCCCTAGTATGCAGATTGTAGTAAGTATGTCTCTTCATAAAAATTCTTCAAGTCCTGGCCAGGTGATTCAGTTGGTTGGAGTGTCATCTCATACACCAAAAGGTTGCAGGTTCAATCTTCATTCAGGGCACATATCTAGGTTGGGAGTTTGATCCTAATCTGAGTGTGTAAAGGAGGAAGCCGATCTATGTTTATCTCTCACATTGGTGTTTCTCTGTCTCTAACATGAATAAAATAAACATATCCTTGGGTGAAGATTACAAAAAAATTCTTTAAAATCTTAACATCACCCAAGACAAAATCTTAACTCTTTTTTATAACCTACCCAGTTCTTCATAAATCTGGATCTTAGTCCTCAAATCAGCACCATCTTCTTAATTTCACCACTTTTGAGATGTTTTGCTTTCACATTTTATTAAAATAATACATACACATAGCTTTTTAATTCAAGTAATACAGAGGACTCATAAGCAAGGGCTTTCTCTAAATCTCTCCTCTCCCAGTCCAGATCCCCAGGGCAAGCACTTTCCATCACACATTACTAATTCTTCAGTGTTTGCCAGGGAATTTCTAGATAATAGATTTCACTATCTTTTCACTTAGCAACTTTAGGGATCCCCTTATCTGCATTCTCCACCTTCCAATATGAGTAGTTATATCATTTATTTATATCTCTACTGATTACCTTTTTTAACTTCAAGTGCTGTAGCTAAATTTCTATTTCTTATAGTATATAAGTATATAAGTATATTTCTAGATATTATCTTTCAACCCTTCAGATTTTAATATGAGAATAAGAGCCTTCATAACCTCCTCTTCACCTCTGCCCTCACCATGCCTCTTTCTTGTCATGTGCACTCTTACTTCTACAATCTTTATATTCTATTTGGTAACAATAATACTTCTGATCTTTGTCTATAGGTAGATTCTTAAAGTTTTTAATATCAATAATACACACTATTGTGATGATGTAGATATTGTTCACTCAGAGCTAATAGGTTATGATCATACTTCTTCCCTTTACAGTTCTTATGCCTGGAAATAACTAATTACCTTTCTAGTCTTTCCTCCCTTTATTATGTTCTTCAGTTCCTCCAGCATCTCAGTGCTACTATCTAGTCGATGAATTCTGTTGCTCTCCAGGAGCCCCCCTGGACCTGTCCATCTACCTGCTGCATTCTGTGGCTCCCAGATGCCTACTGTCCATCTGAGTAGGAGCCATTGGTTTCTAGATTCTTCCTTTTGTTCACTGTCTTATTTTACTGAAGCATCAGTAGTTTCCTAAGGAGTAATTCGTAGCATGTGAGAAATAAAATTTCTGTACCTTGGTATTCTTAATAATATATCTATTGACTCTACACTTGATTGATACCATCGCTTATATAGACAGCATTCTAAGCTCTAAATGTTTTACTGTCAGCACATTAAAGGTATCAATCTGCTTGATTTCAACAATATAACTTAACCCTCATCCTACTCTCCTTCCATATGAGTCCTGTGTTTTCCTAATGGATCTATCAGATCATCCCTTTATTCTTGGTTCTATTAAGTGTCACACTGCTGTTACCTAAGTGTGGGAGGTTTCTATGTTTCACTTTACGTTTTATTTTTTGTTTATTGTGCTATACATAGACCAGGACCTTTTAATTAGAAAATTGAAATATCTTAACATCCCCAGGAAATTTTAGTCAATTATTTCTTTGATAATTTTTCCCCTCCAAATTATGTATTCCCATGAAAACCTCATTCATTCATTGGATTTTTTACTTAATGATTTAATTTCTATGAAACTCTAGGAAAACAAAAACTATCATGACAAGAATAAGATTAGTGGCTGCCTTGAGCCCACTGTGGGCAGATGGGATTGACTACAAGGGAATGTGAGGGACATTTTGAGAGAGAAAAGTGCTTGACAGCATAATTGTGGTGGTAGTTTCAAAAATGCATACATTTGTCAAAGCTCATCCAATTGTACACTTAATATGGGAAAATTTCATACCCCAAGGAAATAACTTTTATAAAAAAAGAGCCGAGTCAAAACAGAGTAAGAAGTGCAATGAGAACTATGGTGGGATATATTAACATAAATTAAAATAAACCATATCTGTACAATTGCATGTTACTCAGCCATAAGTAAGAAAGGAGTACTGACCCATTGCTACAACATGGGTGAGTGTTGTTTCCAATTCCGCTGAGTGAAAGAAACCAGAAACAAAAAGCTATGTATATATAATTCAATTTTTAAAAAATATTTAGAATAAGCAAATTCATAGAGACAGAAATCAAATTTGTGGTTTCCGGGGTCTAGAGGAAAAGAAATTGGAGTAACTGATAATAAGTATTGAGTTTCTATGTGGGGAATGAAAATTTCCTATAATTAGATAGTGAATCATACTCTTTAACTTGGTGAAAATGGTAACTTATATGTGTATTTTTCCACAATAAATAAAAAGTACATATGTACCATTTTTCTGCTTGCAGCACTGATGGGATAGCCTGTATTACACCAAACTTTCCACAAAGAAAAACCCTAAAAACAGAATAAAGAAGAAAAACCATTTTGAACCTGGTCATCAAAAATTAGCCAAGGCAGGCAAGATACAAGGAATGAGATAGTTAGATTTTCAGATAATCCCCAGTGATCCTTGCCTCAAGGTATCCGTGCCTCTTGAGTATATGTGTGACTTGTGACTTGCCTCTAACCAATATATCCTAAGGTGACACTCTGTCCCTTCCATGATTCCACATATAGTACCAGACTGTAACTTGCATCTTGCCAACAAGCTCTTTCCACTGCCTTCTCAACTTGTATGCTTTGAAGGTTCAAGCTGCTTGGAGTGGCCCATGTGGTGAGGAACTGAGACAGTGACCGGCCAAGGCTGTCTGGGAAGGGAAGCCCTGAAGGCAACAGCCATAGGAACTGAATCCTACCAACAACCACTGAGTGAGCTTAAAGTGAATCCTTCCCAGGTCTCATCTTGAGATGAGGTCATACTTCTAGTTGCTACCTTGATTGCAGCCTAATGAGACAGTTGGAAGCAGAGGACCCATCTAGGCTATGTCTGCATTCCTGACCCTAAGAACCTGTGAAATAAAACAGGTGTGCTGTTTTAAATCTCTAAGTTTATGATCATTTGTTACACAACAATCAATAACTAATACAAAGAGCTACGAGCCCAGAGTGGAGGACAATGTACTGAGGTGAGCTGGATATTCTTTGTCCCCCATTTCCTCAGGAAATTGTTCATTTTCAGTGAAAAAGGTTAAGGCTGAGCACATAATAGCTGCCTGGAGATTTTTCCAGTTGAGAATTAAAACTTCGTCTCCCTCCTCCCTTCCTCCCTAGGTCAGTTACAATGAGAGGGGCGTTTGGCTATGAACTCCAATGAACTCCAAGCCACAATGATGGCGCTGCCTCAATGCTGCCACAGGACACACAGAGCCATCAGTAGGCCCACTGCACCATCACTGCTCCCCCAGTCCCATCACAGAGACAGCAGACAACTATCCCCTCATTTCCCTCTCAGCTGCATTGATGTCATGACCAGGGAGTCATGTTAAGAGAACACTGTCTCTCATAGATGGAGGCTGCTGTATATAATTGGCAATGCACCATGGTCCATGCAGGGAAACCTCTTAATCTTCTTGCACTAAATCTTATAATCTGAAATATCAGGATATATATGTGTGTGTATATAGGCTTGTTATCAAGAATTACTCTACTAGTGAACATAGCATACCTTAGAGTGAGTTCAGGAGGCTTTATATGTTTTGGGTTTTTTGTACGTATAGGTATTTGTCTTTTTCCAATTATGTAAATTAGCCTTGACTTCCAAGTGAAGTGATAGAGTGAAATTATTTGGAAATGGGTTATGACAAAAGAATGTAAAAGCCATTTCTTTTATATATTTTTAATTTAATTTTATTGTTGTTGTATTACATCCATCCCCTTTTTACTCCCCTCTGTCTCTTTTATATTTTTAAGAGGGTGTTACAAATTTATCATTTACTGATATTTAAGTATAAGCTCCTCAAAAACTTATTGGGAGAAAAAGAGAGGAAGGGGAAACAGATTTTTCTCCTTTTTAGTTGTATCATGGATATTTCAGCAAATGTTATCTCTGATTGGACTATTCCAACATGGTGTGTTATGCTACCTTTCTTGCTTGACTACCTTTCTCAATATCATTGGGGATATGACATGGTATTGTATTGCTGACTTTAAATCTGGGTGAATGAGTCAGTGCACCTTTCTGCATTAATATGTCAGAACAAATATCACTACTAGCTTCTGACGATTAGAGATAGTTTTCATCTTTCTTAAAATGCTTTAGCCCCAAAAACATTTTTGTCAAATGCTGATATAGATGTCCAGGTTGTATTTTCTTTCTTTTGTGAATTTCTCTTTAGAATCATACAGACGGGCATGCCTGGGCTCGTTATGGAGCTGATATGGTGGGTTGAGTTCACCTGTACTGGGAAGTCATTTAAACCCATTGAGAGGTTGGCATTGGTAGCTAAGGGAGTCCTACTTTGCAACATTACAAAATTGTAAGCTAAATTGTCCAGTGTAGCAGCCATCAAACTATGTGAGTTGTTATGGATGTTTAACAGAATTAGTTTCCAGATCTGTCCTTGCATCCATACCCTGAACTTCGTGTTTGCAGGTATAGTTTCTACCTCTCTATCTATCTTTCATAATTTCCCTTCTCATTCATAAGAAAAAGGACTATGGCTCCCCTCCCTAAGCTCACTATGATATGTTGCTCTGGGTAGACTCTGGGTACAAAACAAAGATCCTTTCAAAATCTAGGTATCAACAATGGGAAATGGCTAAGTGAAAATCCTTATGTAAATAAGGTAGTTTTGATGCTTTGCTCCCAATAAAAATGAAGGATGATGTAATACAGTTATTAGCTGGTGGATCAATAAATATTATTTTGAATGAATAAATTACTGTGTAATGTTTGGCAAACAACTCAGAGGATTTCAAAGAATAAATAGAAATATAATATTTTTTCATTTCCATTTACCTATTGATGGGTTTATATCAATAAAAATTAAACTAGCAATAAATAATACTTATCCATAAATATATAAAATTGTTATAAAGCTCCACAAAACTCATTAAAAGTTGCATTTCCAATAAAGTAATTTCTTAAATTTAATACTTATCAAAAATATAAATGCCTTTTTAATCAATTATGTCTTCACAATAATTATAATGATAAATCAACCCAGAATTTTTTAACATTTAAAGCCTTAGAGTCAGAGGGAATTTTTAAACAAATATACACATGCACTTTGTTGCCAAGGACTACGATGGATTATTAATAAATGACTTTTGAGAGTTCTGGGCATGAAATTAAGGAGGAAAAGCAATGATTTAAGCTTCAACTTGTTAACAAAGAGCTCATTCCTGTATTTTCTAGATGAATGATGGTAAGTGTTAAATTGCCATGGTACTTGGGTTCATCTGGATAAATCAAAAGTAATTTAGCAGTTTCATTTTAAATATTTTACAATAGACACTAATTATCTGTTTACGACTATTTGAACTGTCAGTGCTTAGCTAACAAACTGTTAAAAACATTTTATCATACAAATCGAAGTTAAACATCATACAAATAGATGACCCAAAGTTTCAGTTGGAACTTTGAGAAGGAAACAGTATGAGCCAAAACCATTTGTAAACGGATGTGAGAAACTGGGATTATATGCAGTCAGTGAAAGAAGAGATACTAAAACAAAATTGCTAAATTAGAAACAAAATGGGTTAATGTGTTAAAAGACAACAAAATAATAACTATTAACATTATCTAGCAGACAGAGAAGAAAAATCAACATACTTTATTATTTTTCTACAAGTTAACCTTTAACTTTACAGATTATAAAATGACTGGACCCTAATTAAGTACAAAACTAACTTTCTCTGTAGAATCAGATTATTTTAAAACTGGCTAGTTAGAAAATATTTAGTAAGATGTGAGAAGTTCACATAATTTTCTTATTTATGTTTTTGATAATTCTCCTTTATAATACTTATGATGAAACATTTAAAATGTCAACTTAAAAAGATGAGAAATATAATTCTTCAAAATTTTTACAGGCTACATAAGCGAAAACACTGATTAAAGTTTAAGGGTGAAATTCATCTTTAGCTTTGTTTTAAAGAATTTTTAGGTGAATTTTGCCCTCATTTTACATGTATTTTTAAAGAACAAGACCATAACTAATAAAGGCATAGGGATCGAACTCAGAAAATTTAACACAGATAGAATTCTAGCAGTCAATCCACAATTCATATTTAAATTGTACCAGTTTTCCCAATAAAGTTTTTTATAGCAGTTTTTCCCTATCTGGAGTCTATTATGTTAGGAGGTATGACATATGCCAAAAGAACTGTGTGGTCTTTCTAACTCATATAAGTAGAAAATGGTGCAATGAACATATGTTCATAGCAGCATTATTTACAGTGGCCAAGACATGGAGACAACCAAAGTGTCCTTCAATAGATGATTGAATAAAGATGTGCTACATGTCTACTGCTGAAATGTTGCCATTTGTGACAACATGGATGTATCTTAAACATATCATATTAAGCAAAGTCAGATAGAAAAAGTCAAGAACCATATGATTTCACTCATATGTGGAATATAAAACTGAAAGTAACAAATGAGCAAACAAGAAAACTCAGACACACACAACAATACAGTGGTTACCAGAGAGATGGGGGTGGAGGGTAGTAAAGAGTAAAGAGGGTCAAATATATGGTGATGGAAGATGAGTTGACTTTGGTGGTGGGCACATAATGCAATATACAGATGATGTATCATAAAAATGTACATTTGAAACTTACATAATCTTACTAACCAATATCTTCCCAATGAATTTGAAAGAGAAAAGAAAATGAGAAGTATATGTGGAAAAGGGTCTCAAGGGTGGGATTGACGTGGAAGAAAGACAACGTTGGATGAGGTTGAAATTATTAAGATGGGCTTACTGACCAAAATTCTGAACTGCATTTCAGCCAAGGGGTTAGGAAAAGCCCTAGTTGATTGACTGAAATATGGACCATAGGTGCCAGAGCCTATGCCAGAACTTCCTTGGTATGCTGTGGAGAAAAGCAGAGATTTAGGGATAATGAATGTTAAAGGGATTTGTTGTCAAATTGGACTCCTTTGCCTTAGGGGGCTCAGAGAATACATTTTTTACCATGATTATGAGAAAAAGATTAGGGAGGGGAGCCCCAGAATCCCTGAGTTGCTCTGTGGTTGCTCTTCTCTGTACATTAGAAATTTAGTGGGAAAAGTTCCCACTGAATTGGGATTTCTAAATGCAGTATGGATTATGGGACCTAGGATGACAGTGGTCAGGAGGTGGCCCTTAAATGCCAAAGATAATGTGGGCATGGTTATGATATTAGGCAGTGGGACCAAAGCAAGTCAAAATAGTCCAACTGGCCAAGATCTGTGCAATTGGCTAATTGATGTCAGTGTCTTTAAAAAAGTAAGATAGTCAGCCTACTAAATTCTTACCTGACCTTTGTAAGTGATGATGTTCTAGGTCTAGTAAAGTCTGACTTGGATCACCAAAATGTCATAGCCCCTCAATCCCCAGTCTTCAGGCCCAGATCCTTGGATGAGGGGAGTGGCAGGTGACACTCCTTGAGGAAGCCACCTACTAAATCACCAAATATTAACACTATTCATCTTTCCCTCAACCTTCCCCAAAGGGCCTTATGCACATATTGGGGAAAAGGAGATAATTACAATTCTCACAGAATAGTCAACACTGGCTCTGAACGGACATCAATCCCTGGAGACCCAAAATGCTACTGTGGCCCATCATTCAAAATGATTTCTTATGGAGATGAGGTTATCAATAAAAATTTAGTTCAGATCAGCCTCAAAGTGGGTCCAGTGGGTCCTCATATTCACCCAATTCCAGATGTATAAATGGAAGGGACCTAGTTAGTAACTGGCAAAACCTATACATTTATTACCTAACCAATGGAATGAGGGCTATTAAGGAAGGAAAGACCAAGAGCTATCTTGACCTATGAAAAGAGGAAATTAAAACAATAATGCATTTCTAGAGGAATCTGAGAGATTTTGATTTATGATTCATACCACATCCCCATTCAATGTGCCTATTTGTGCAGAAGACAGATGGATCTTGGAGAATGACAAACATGGTTTGCCATGTGTTGACTACAATTAATTACAATTTCTGTTCCAGATGTAATCTGATTGCTTGAGCAAGTTAAAACGCACCCCCAGACATCTAGTATGCAACCATTAGTAATGACTATCTTCCCTATTCTACCCCAGGGCCACCTCAACCCTCCATCTCTCTCTCATAAAGTGGCAATGGACAACCCATTACACAGATGACATTATGCTGACTGGCTTGGTGATCAAGAAGTAGCTATATTGATGTCAAAAGGTGAAAAATAAATTTATAAATTTTTAGGAACTTTCCATCTCAGTGAAGATACTAGGTATCCAGTGATATGAAGGTATGTCAAGATACTCTTCCTAAGGTGAAAAGATTATTGCATCCAGCTCTTTTTACCACCCAAAATAGGCACATTTGGGTATGTTACCCCAACCTATTGAATAAGTGACCCAAATTGATTTTTTTAAAACAGTTCTCCTCTGCTCTTAGATTTCTAAACATCTAGGTGTTAACAGCCAACTTTTTTTTAACTATCTTTGCAAGAATATTTGTTATAAGGGCCTTGGAAATATTGAGTCAGTGACTCCTTCTGGAATTCCTTCATTTACATCCCTTACATACATTACATTGCTGTTCCAGTATAGTCAAGCTAGAGATGTCTCTTTCTCCTCTCCCCAGAACAGATTTGATTATGATCCAGGGTAATAAGACAGGTTTGCCAGTAGCTCTTACATAAGACCAACAGAAGGTTGGTAATATTTGGGTTCTTCTCCTGGAACACCTCCCATTCTACCTGCAGGAAACACCTGACCTTCATCACATGGTCCTGTAGAGGGTTGAGGCACAGGGAGCAAAGACAAAATGTGAATCTAGCTACTATTGTGGCTGAGAGTTATAAATGATTTATTGTTTTTGACCCTGATGCCTCATGTTTTTCTGCCAGTGTCCATGAAACTGTAATTTACTAACATGTTAGCTTATAAAGAAAATAAGCCTCACATCATTCACAGTCCCTGACTTGTGATTTTAATAGTGATTACTAATTATGTTGAGTGTCTTTTTCTGTTTATCAGCTATTCATATGTAGTTTCTGGAACTTTCTGTTCAAGTCTTTTGTCTACTTATAAATGGAATTGTCTTCTTATTATTGATATGTAGGAGTTATATACAGGTATTATGAATATTTTCTCCCCATCTGGCTTGGAAAAATTGAGATAAAATGTGAAAATGGTTAATACTTCATAGAATATAAAGAAGTCAGTTTCTTGTAACTACATATCAAAGAGTAGCTGATATTTAGGTAAAGATTGCAGAATTTTATCTACCCAATTAGGAGATTGAAAAAAACTTGCAAGAAGTTATACTAAAATTGAAAAAGGTTGAAATCCACAAAAGCATGAAACAGTGAGGCAAAATTTATCCAAGTAGTAAGATAAGTGTCTATTTGGGTTCACCACTGACAGTAGGCATAATTGACCAGACACTCAGAATATTCATGTGGCTAACATTAGTCTCAATCTTGAACCTGTGACAGGTAACTAATCAGTTCTCAGTCCTGACACTCCAACCCAGTAAGTTCAGCCAGGCTGTGATGACAAATCTTCTCCCATTGGTTCTGCAAATGGCACTGTCATTCCAAGAAGATATACCAGTAATTATAAAAAAACAGGGTAAATTAAAGTCATAAAGAGAATACTTTTACCTTACATTTTAGAATCATTATGTAAATCTATTGTGTTTATTATCTAAGATCTTTTAAATATTTAAGAAAATTAGGCTTGGAAGAGAAAGATGGTGACAGAGTAGAGAGAAGTGCTGATGGTGTTCTCGAGTACCAGAGCAGCTAGAGGACAGGATAGGGAGCACGAGACATCTTCAGGTCCCTAAGAACTGGAGTGGTCAGCATCTGGACACAGGGGAACACAGCCCAGTGGCAGCGGAGACCTACAGGAGAGCAGCCCACAGGTCCAGAATACAACCAGACAGCCCAAATAAAGGACACACCAAGAACAACAAGTGGAGAAAATCTGGGAGAATGAAACATTGAACTCCACAAATCTCCTATCACAGAAGGGTGCGCAACTAAGTCAAGGAAGCAAAGCAGGTTAACCCCACCCCCCAAAAAATAGCAAAAAATAAAAAGCAAGCAACAGCAGACACCAAAAATGGGGGAAAAAAAGATCAGTCCATTGCCAAAAGGAAAGGAAGAATCCCCAGAAAGAACACAAAATGAAACAGAGGCACCTGAAATATAAGATAAGGAATTCAAAAGAATGATACTAGAGAAGCTCAGTGAGCTCAACCACATCAAAGAAAACTATAAACAACTCCAAGAGAACTACAAAGAACTCCAGGGAAATTACAAGGAACTTAATGAGAGCTACAACAGCATGAAAAAGGACATAGAAAATATCAATAAGTGCCAGGAGGAAATGAAGAATACAATTTCTGAATTGAATAATATAGTAGAAGGAATCAACAGTAGGCTAGAGGAAGCAGAGGACCGGATCAGCGAGTTGGAGGATAATGTAGACAAATACTCCAAGACAGTACAAGAGAATAAAAAAAGACTGAACAGACTGAAGAGGGGTTAAGAGAGCTGCAGGACAACATGAAATGTAACAACATCCATATCATAGGGATACCAGAAGGAGAAGAGAAACAAGGAATGGAAAAACTGTTCAAAAAAGTCATGATGAAAATTTCCCTAACATGATGAGTGAAAACATTAATCCAGTTCAGGAAGCATAGCGGGTCCCAATGAAGATCAACGCACACAGACCAACACCAAGGCATATTATTATTAAAATGGCTAATCTCAAAGACAAAGAGAGAATCCTAAAAGCATCAAGAGAGAAATGACAAATAACATATAAAGGAGCTCCAATAAGACTATCAAATGATTATTCAACAGAAACAATTCAAGCCAGAAGGGAATGGCAAAAAGTATTTCGAGTAATGGTAAACAAAGGCATGCAACCAAGAATACTCTACCCAGCAAGGCTCTCATTCAAGATAGAAGGAGAAATAAGAAGCTTCCCAGACCAAAAAAGACTAAAAGAATACATCTCTACCAAACCAGCATTGCAAGAAATGCTAAAGGGTCTGCTTTAAAAACAAGTAAATAAATAAAATGAAGAAACAAAGAAAGCCAAAGAGGAATACAGACACAAGGGGAGAAAATGGCAATGAATAAGTATCAATCAATAATCTTAAATGTAAATGGATTAAATGCACCAATCAAAAGACATAGGGTAGCCAAATGGATAAAACAACATGACCCACATATATGCTGTCTTCAAGAGACCCACCTCTGAACAAAAGATCGACACAAATTGAGAGTGAAGGGATGGAAAAATATATATCAAGCAAAAGGACATGAAAAAAAAGCTGGAGTAGCAATACTGATTTCAGATAAAATAGATTTCACAATGAAGGCCATAAAAAGGGACAAAGATGGACATTTCATAATACTTAAGGGAACAATCCATCAAGAAGAAATAACTCTGATAAACTTATACACCCCCATAGGAGCTCCGAAATATATAAGGAAAATCTTGGAAGACTTTAAGAAAGACATAGACAGCAACACACTAATAGTAGGGGATTTTAATACCCCACTATCAACAATGGAAAGATCTTCCAAACAAAAAATCCCCAGAGATGTTGTGGCATTGAACAACACTCTAGAGGAAATGGACCTAACTGATGTATACAGAGTCTTTTACCCTAAAGAAGCAAAATACACATTCTTTTCAAATGCACATGGTTCATTCTCCAAGATAGACCACATGGTATGTCACAAGACAAGCCTCCACAAATACAGGAAAATTGAAATCACACAAAGTATCTTCTCAGATCACAATGGCTTGAAACTAGAAACCAATCTCAAGGGGAAAAAACAAAAATTCTCTTAACTCATGGAGACTGAATAACATGCTTTTAAGCAATTAAGGGGTTAACAATGAGATCAAAGATGTCAAAAAGTTCCTGGAAACAAATGACAATGAACACACAACAGCCCAAAACCTATGGGATACAGCAAAAGCAGTTCTCAGGGGGAAATTTATAGCAATACAGGCCTTCCAAAAAAGGTTACAAGAAGTTTATAAAAACAACCTAATCACAAAGCTGTAAGAACTAGAGGAACAACAACAAACAAAGCCCAGAGCAAGTAGAAGGAAGGAAATCATCAAGATCAGAGCAGAACTAAATAACTCAGAGATTCAAACTACAATTCGAAGAATCAACAGGTCCAGGAGCTGGTTCCTTGAAAAAATAAACAAAATTGACAAGCCCTTATCCAGACTCATCAAGAAAAAGAGAGAGAGGACCCAAATAAACAGAATCAGAACTGACAAAGGAGAAATCACAACTGATACCTCAGAAATACAAAAGATTGTAAGAAATTACTACAAACAACTCTATGACAAAAAATAGGACAACCTGGATGAAATGGACACATTTCTGGAAAGGTATAATCTACCAAAATGGAACCCAGAAGAAGCAGAAAGCCTGAATAGGCCAATAACAACTAGTGAATTTAAAGAAGTAATCCAAAATCTCCCAAAGCACAAAAGCCCTGGACCAGATGGCTACACAGGTGAATTTTACCAAACATTTAAAGAAGAACTAACTCCTATCTTCCTCAAACTATACCAAAAAATTCAGGAAGAGGGAAGACTCCCAAACTCTTTCTATGAGGCCAATATTATTCTAATCCCAAAACCAGGGCAAGATCCAACTAAGAAAGAAAGCTATAGGCCAATATCTCTGATGAATGTAGATGCTAAAATTCTCAACAAAATATTGGCCAATCGGATTCAGCAGTATATTACAAAGATCATACACCATGATCAAGTGGGCTTCATCCCAGGGATGCAAGGATGGTACAACATTCATAAATCAATAAATGTAATACACCACATCAACAAATTGAAAGATAAAAACCATATGATCATATCAATAGATGCTGAAAAAGCATTTGATAAAGTACAGCAACGATTTACAATAAAAACCCTCAGCAAAATGGGAATAGAGGGAGCATACCTCAACATCATAAAGGCCATCTATGAGAAACCTGAAGCTAACATCATACTTAATGGACAAAAACTGAAAGCTTTCCCCCTAAGATCAGGAACAAGACAAGGCTGTCCACTTTCTCCACTTCTATTCAACATTGTCTTGGAAGTTCTAGCTATAGCCATCAGAGAAGAAAAAGGAATCAAAGGTAGCCAAATTGGAAAGGAGGAAGTCAAACTATCATTATTTGTAGATGATATGTTAGTGTACCTACAAAACCCGATGGGTTCCACCAAAAACTTACTCAACCTAATAAGCAAATTTAGCAAAATAGCTGGGTATAAAGTCAATATCCAGAAATCGAAAGCATTTTTGTATACCATTAATGAAACAACAGAAATAGAAGCAAAAAAACAAATCCCATTTACCATAGCAACAAGAAAAATAAAGTACCTAGGAATAAACTTAACTAAGGAGGTAAAAGACCTGTACTCAGAAAACTACAGAACAATGAAGAAAGAAATCAAGGAAGATACAAATAAGTGGAAGCATATACCATGTTCATGGATGGGAAGAATTAACATCATTAAAATGTCCATACTACCCAAAGCAATCTACATATTCAATGCAATCCCAATTAAAATACCAATGACAGACCTCACAGAAATAGAAAAAATATTATATGGAGCCAAAAACGCCAATGAATAGCCACAGCAATCTTGAGAAAGAAGAACAAGGTAGGAGGAATCACAATACCGGATTTCAAACAATACTACAAGGCTACTGTCATCAAAACAGTCTGGTACTGGCATAAGAATAGACATATAGATCAATGGAACAGAATAGAGAGCCCAGAAATTAACCCAGGACACTATGGTCAACTAATATATGACAAAGGGGGAAGGAACATCCAATGGAGGAAAAACAGTCTCTTCAACAAATGGTGTTGGGAGAACTGGACAGCAACATGTAAAAAGATAAAATTAGACCACCAACTTACACCATACACCAGAATAAACTCAAGATGAATAAAGGATTTAAATATAAGCAGTGCCACCATAAAGGTCCTGGACAAAAATATAGGCAGTAAACTTTTGGATATCCCACGCAAAAATATGTTTACTGATACTTCACCAAGGGCAAAGGAAATCAAAGAACAAATCAACAAATGGGA
Organism: Noctilio leporinus; assembly: GCA_004026585.1. Taxonomy (NCBI): domain Eukaryota; kingdom Metazoa; phylum Chordata; class Mammalia; order Chiroptera; family Noctilionidae; genus Noctilio; species Noctilio leporinus. Next base: position 245,190 of record PVIW01001687.1, on the reverse strand, counting down.
CTATATCAAATTGAAAAGTTTCTGTTCAGCTAAAGAAAATATCAGCAAAATTCAAAGGGAACCAACTGTATGGGAAAACATAATTGCCAATGATACCTCAGACAAGGGTCTGATCTCCAAAATATATAAA
>PVIW01001687.1:162513-244960 GCA_004026585.1 Noctilio leporinus | reverse complement strand
TAAAAATGGGCAAAGGACCTCAACAGACAACTCACTGAGGAAGATATACAAAGGCCCAGAGGTATATGAAAGAATGCTCAACATCACTAATCATCAGAGAGATGCAAATTAAAACCAAAATAAGATACCACCTCACACCTGTCAGAATGGCAATCATCAGCAAATCAACATACAATAAGTGTTGGCAAGGATATGGGGACAAGGGAACCCTGGCACACTGTTGGTGGGAATGCCGGCTGGTGCAGCCACTATGCAAAACAGTATGGGGTTTCCTTAAAAAATCAAAAATGCCTTTTGATCCAGCAATTCCACTACTTGGACTATACCCAAAGAAGCCTGAAACACCAATTCATAAGAACCTATGCACACCTATGTTCATAGCAGCACTATTTACAATAGCCAAGTGCTGGAAACAGCCTAAGTGCCCATCAGTGGATGATTGGATCAAAAAACTTTGGTACATTTACACAATGGAATTCTATGTAGCAAGAAAGAAGGAACTTGTACCCTTTGCAACAACATGGATGGAACTGTAGAGTATTATGCTTAGTGAAATAAGCCAGTCAGTGAAGGACAAATATCATATGATCTCACCCATTACAGGACAATAATGAACAAAACTAACAACAAGCAAAACAGATCCAAATATATGAATACAATGAATTGGCCTTTAGTGGTCAGGGGGAAAGTGGTTGGGGGGAGGGGGGAGGCAGAGGCATGAAAGGGGAGCAGCTTAGACAAGAACCTAGTATAAAGGAACCATGGACATGGACAACAGGTGGGATTGACTTTGGGGAGGATGGGTAGGTGGGGAGGGGACAGAGGGGAGCAAAAAGGGGATGGATGTAATACAACAACAATAAAAAAAAGATTTAAGAAAATTAAAAAGTAAATAAATATGGTTCTAAAAAAAAAAAAAAAGGAAGGAAGAAAATTAGGCTTTCTGTTCCCAGAGGTATGACCGACTGGTATCAACCCTACTGCTAAAAACAATTGAAAACAATAAATAAAATATAATTTAATATCCTTAAACAAAAAGCTGAACTGGGAATAAGTATAAAAAACACAAGGCAACAACTAAATCAAGAAGGCAATAAAAGCATAGGTAGAGATTGTTTGACGTTGAAGGTATTGGCCGCATGAGATAAACTTGAAGTTAACTGTCATGATTCCTGGACCAAGGATGTGGAGACTAGTCCCAGGGCCTAGACTGGAAGAGCTCACAGGAAGTGTCTCCCAACAAAGCTGGGGCCACAAAGGGCTATCCCCTCAGAATGAATGTGAAGTAGAAATCTCCTACTCTACCCCAGGGGCTATAAGGAAATTGCCTGTCTCCTATGTTGGCCTAGGGTAGAAGTGGAAACATTTAACATGATCCCAGGAAAATGCCAACAATTTCTTTATTTCCCAGCAGTCAGTAGTGCTTGGATGTACCAGGCCTCAGACATGCTCTCAGAATTTCCCCACTTGGTGTGGGAGTCTCCCTCAGGATAGATTATTTTGTGTTCCATCATGCTTAGCAACCTGATCCACTCCTCCTTTCTGCAGTCACTGTGAGATTCCTGCTCCTTGACTACACAGAAGGGGTTGTTCCAGGAAAAGGTTCTGAGTTGTGATTGTGTTTTCCAATCTCTCTTTTCCACTCTAACTGTCCAAGTTACAAAGCACAGCTTTCTCCATCTCTGCGGGCTTGGTTGATCCCCATAAGCTTGTCAGTTTCTTAATGATGAATTTGGTTCTCTGCTTCTTCCCAAGTACAAATAATAAAACTTAACATGGGATGATGTGAAGACAGACACATCATTTTCCTCTTCAGAACCCCTAGGTTTTCCTCCCAAGGAAATGTATTCATCAACCTTATAGTGAGGGCAGGTGTCATTCACAACACGTAAAAGAAAAGCAGAACCATACACTATGATGTGCTTTGCAGAACATTCCTACTTAAGTCATTATTTTTTCACTCTCTAGGGGAAATGATGTTGGATTCATCTCTTAGAATACATAAATGAACTCAATTTTTGCAAAGACTTAAAAAAATGGTTTGTTGGAACTTTATTTAGATGTCTTTGTGACTTCATTCATAAGATTATTTTCCCTTACTTTTTGTTCCTAACAAGTGTTGACCCTGAGAAGAAATGGATCTGCCAAAGACTTCCCATGGTTAACTGGGCCCAAGTACCTTACCAGGGTCTAGTAGCCATTGCTGACAGAGACCTCGCACACACCCTACTTTTTAGGCAAAAACCACAGACTGAGCAGCCAGCTCTAGCACTGTGTTCCTGCTGTCCTAACCCAGCCTTATAAAGGAGTTCAGACTATTGTCTTTCAACCAACGGGCTGAGATCTGCACAATCCAATCAGAATTGTGCAGCTTTATCCTCATTTGACTCTATACTGACTAATTAGAGCAGCCCCATAACAACCAATCAGCACATGAGGTTCTGACCAATCAGGACAGTGCTATTTGCTGGGATCAGACTGCAAATTTGGATTCTTCCTTTGCGTAAAAATGAATCAATTGGGGACCTGAGCAGGAACTTTCTCTATAAAAGAAAATAGCTTCATCTTTGCTGGGTAGGTGCACTTTCAGTTTCTACTGGAGTGGGTGTTTCTCAGATTGACAAACCGTTTATCTGAATGAAGTTTCTCCTCTTCCTGCACTCAAGATTAGAGACTTTTAATGACATCAGGTTGGTGGCAGCAAACTTTTGTTGACAAGAGCCTCTATGTAAACTTATTATTTTTATTTTTAGATACATATAATTTTATTGTTCTTCAATTACAGTTGTCCTAATTTTCCCCTGATGCTCTCCCCTTCCCCACCCACCACCCCTCACTCCCATAGTCAATCCCCACCCTGTAGTCCTTGTCCATGGGTCCTTCATACCTGTTCCTCAATTGGATCCTTCCCCTTCTTTCCTCCCATATGCCCCTCCCAACTCCCCTCTGGTCACTGCCAGTTTGTTCCTTATTTCCATCTCTCTGGGTCCGTTTTATTTGTTTTGTTCGTGAGGTTCCTTTTACAAGTGAGATCACATGGTATTTATTTTTAGATGCCTTTCTAATTTCACTTAGCATGATACTCTCCATTTCCATCCATACAATATCAAAGGATTGGAGTTCCTTCTTTCTTTCTGCTGTGTAGTGTTCCATTGTGTAAATGTACCAGTTTTTTGATCCACTCATTTACCAATGGGCACTTAGGCTGTTTCTAGCTCTTGTAAATAATGATGCCATGAATATAAAAGTGCATAGGTTCTTTTGAATTGGTTCTTCAAGATACTTAGGGTATAATCCCAGCAATGGAATTGCTGGATCAAAAGGCAGTTCTATTTTTAGTTTTTTTAGGAAATTCCATATCGCTTTCCATAGTGGCTACATCAGTCTGGGTTCCCACCAACAATACATTAGGGTTCTCTTTTTTCTGAATCCTCCCCAGCACTTGCTTATTGATTTGTTAATGATGACCATACTGACAGGTGTGAGAGGTATCTCTCTGTGGTTTTAATTTGCATCTCTCTGGTGGCTAGTGATGTTGAGCATTTTTTTCAGATGTCTATGGGCCATCTGTATGTCCTCTTTTGAAAAATGTTTATTCAGGTCCTTTGCCCATTTTTTAATTGGATTGTTTATCTTTCTGGCATTGAGTCATATAAGTTCTGTATATATTTTGGAGATCAAACCCTTGTCCAAGGTATCATTGGCAAATATATTTTCCCATATGGTTGGCTTCCTTTTCATTTTGCTGTTTTGTTTAGCCATGCAGAAGCTTTTTAATTTGATATAGTCCCATTCGTTTATTCTTTCCTTTATTTCCCTTGCCCTAAGAGATATATCAGGGGGAAAATAATGCCACATGGGGTAGCTGAGGTTTTACTGCCTATGCTTTCTTCTAGGACTTAAATGCTATCACCATTTATATTTAAGTCTTTTAGTTATTTTCAGTTTATTGTGGTGTATGGTATAATTTGGAGTTCTAGTTTCACTTTTTAAATTAGAAGATGCTGAGCATCTTAAATGTCAATCCAACGATTTTACCATTTGAAATATTAAGTATAATGCAAAAGGTTGGTTTCCAACTCCACCATGAAGCAGTTCTGACATCAAACTGTCACATAGAGTTTCTCTGAGCTACTCTGCCTTCTGTGATGAAGTGTGAGAACACCAAGAGATAACAATCATGTGGAAACAGACATGTTAATGAACTGTTCCAGAATGTCTGCAGTCCGCTCATCTGTAGCTTCTAAACCTGTGTGATGGCAGGGACAAGCCTGCACAGCTGTCATTAAAAACAGAGTTTTAGGACAAGGCAGTTACATGTAAGTTGCACATAAATGCATGTGGAATTGATTTGGCAGAGAAAGCACTGGTCACACATTTACTATAATCATACCTGTAGCCCTAAGTAACAGTTAACAGAAACATACCCAGCTCAAAGCTCCAGCCAGGTAAAACAGAGCGTAAGATGGTGTGGTGGGAAGAAAAATGGCCCCCAGAAATGTCTGTGTCCTAATCCTCGAAACACCATGACTATGCTACTTTACATGGCAAAAAATATGCAGATGTGATTAAGTTAAAGATTCTAAGACTGGATTATTCAGCTTGGTCCAGTGTCATCTAATAAAAGGGAGGCAGAAGGGTCAAAGGTAGAGGGACGTTGGAAGATGAGATGAAGAAGGAATGCAGGTGCCTCCAGATGGTTCAAGGAAACTGACTCTAAGTTTAAAGGGAAGGATGCCGCTTCTCTCCTGGAGGCTGCCCAAGGAAGGGAGCCCTGCCAACACCTGGATTATTGGCCTAGTGAGGTCTATTTCAGACCCGGATCTCCAGAACTGTAAGAAAAGTTTCTTGTTCTGTTGCATATTCTCACCAATTGGAAGTTTGGATATATACATTAGAGATAAAAAGTCTCAAAAAATCTTGTGTGTGTTCAGAGTTTTATGAAGGTTGCCTATTTTGAAAAGGTAATCTAAATTTTAATGAATCCTTTGGAGCCTTGGAAAACTCATCAGTTAGGCAATGCTCAGTATGCCTTTTCTATGCCAAAGAAACATGTTATTTTATAAGCAAATAATTTACAGCTTTGTCTGAATGAGCAGCCCAAGCTGTATCTTGCCCAAGTTATCTCATACTCTCACTCTCTCTCTCTCTCTCTCTCTCTCTCGCTCTTTCTTTTTCTTTTTCTTTTTTTGATTCCTTACTGGCAACTTCATTCAATTGCTTTTGCTTGAGAGTTTTAGGATGTTCTATATCCTGTAATTGTTTTTTTTTTTTCAATAATAAATTACTTACTAATAGCACACAAGGATTATAAATTACATATGTGGCTCTATCAATAATGTTTTGAATACGGACATTTATGAGAATTAGGAACATTAGGAGCTTATTTACTTCTCACAACAATGCTAAAAGGTAGGAAGCGTTACTAAACCCATCTTGTGGAAGAAAACATTGAGATGTAGAGAGGTTAAGTCACTTGACCAGCATCATATTAAGATGTAAAACCGGGACTAAAATGCAGGTATTATTATTATGACTCCAGCATTCTCTGATGATTCAAATTTGACAAGTATGGCTTTGTCAAATTTGAATCATGTAAGTCCTTTTTCAGGTACCATTGCTCATAGAATATGGCCATCAGCCTAAATTATTCAATATTTTCATTATAATGTTACTTACATGTTGACAAATATAGGCCTGATTGTGTATTTCTGTCTTAGTCTGTTTGAGCTGCCATTAACAAAATACCACAGACTCAGTGGCTTGAACAACAGAAATGTATTTCCTCACAGATCTGGAGGCTAAAAGTTCATGGTCCAGGTGTCAGCAGGACCGGTTTCATTCTGAGGACTCTTTCCTTGGCTTGCAAACAGCCACTTTTTCACTGTGGCCCCACAGGCCTTTTCTTCATGCATGGGAGGAGCATGAAAGAGATCTTAAGTCCCTTCCTTTTTTTATATGGATACCAGTGGGTCCCACCCTTATTATCTCATTTAACCTTAATTACCACCATAAAGGCCCTATTACCAAATGCAGTCACATTAGGAGTTAGGGCTTCAGCCCTTGAATTTGGTGAAGAAACAATTCAGTCAACAGCAATTTCTTAAGTTATCACTCTTGTACAACAATAAAAGCAAAATTAACTTACAAAGTACATACAATATTCCCAAGCCAATAAAATTAGTTATATTAATTAATTCAACGTATTTTTCCCCCTAAAACTAAGTTGCTGGTATTAATAGTAGAAAAATGAAACCTCAGGTCTGGTTCTAGTTTGACTCTATCTGCATTCTGACTTCTAGAACCCTGTTGCCTAAGTTTTGTTCACGTAAGTATACAGTACAAAATGTTATCAATAACTTCAAGACTTTGATCAAAAGGGCTCAGGAGGAAGGGAGGGAGAGAGAGAGGAGAATGAAAAAGGGAAGGAGGAGAAAGGGGAAACCTAGAAAAAGAGAAATTGCATTAGAGATGATCATTTGCTTTTTCACTAAGGTCAGAATAGCACCTTTAATAAGAAAAAAAGTAAAAGTTCCTCAATCCACCTGATAAAACTAACATAAGCAATCCAACTCAAAATCACTGCCTTAAGGTCTAATCTTAGATAAGTCATCCTACTTCCTTTGCTTCAATTTAATCCTTTATAAAAATTAATTAGAAATGTGAAAATGGCATACTGTTGAGACTATAAAAAAAAGTGTGAAATTGCAAGTAACCAAAATAACCAGTGATAGAGAATTCCTTAGATGAATTCTGGCATAGATATACAGTGAATACTATGTGGGAATTTTGTTGTAGAGTCTTTAACAGTGTGTAAGATGTCCATGATAGGTAAAATGAAGGAAGCAAGTCACAAAGGGGTATGAAAAACGTGGTCCTGGAGCATTCCAACCACATTGGCATTTTTCTGTTTCTCAGGGAAGCCGCAAGCCCTCTACCAAAGGGCCTTAACAGCTGCTCTTTCTTCTTTATAAAATGCTCTCCTTCTGACCCCTTTACCCAGTTAATTGCTTTTTATTTTTATATCTCAAATAAAAGCCCATATTTCTCTTAGCACTTATTGAAGTTTATACTTCTATATTTTTGGAGGAGTAAGGATAGCAGTTTTTCATGACTGTCCTTGCCCCAGATTATAAATTCTACAAGGGCAGAGGATTGTCTGTTTTGTTTACCATTGCATCCCCAGAGCCTGAGACATAATATATATTGAATGAGCTGGCTAACTTTTGCATCCATAAAAATAATATTACCTTAAAATACCTTATTACAGAGTTCTCCTATGTTTCTGAACTCATGAATGAAAGTCAAATACATTTCAAATTAATTAAACTCATTATGACAAATTTTTCCAGATGGATCAAACAGTTAATTCATTATAATTAAAGAACCTTGAAGTCTTGGAATTAAGGACTTTTCATTAACAGAATACAGAGGTAGAAATCATACAGGAAATAGTAATCCAACCTAAAATCAAGGTTCTACGTTAATTTAGTAGAGCCATATAATAAAGTTCAAGCCTCTTTATGTCATTACAAATGTAAAGCCCTAAAACAGAGAAAGTGGCCGGGATTGCACAGTAAAGCCAGCAGCAGGGTTTCTTAATCCTACACTCATTCTACCGCAGCATAAAGGATTAGAACAACTCCCAATTCCAGTGTGAGATCAGTAGAAACTTGGAAGAATAAAATAGGAAGGGAAAAAAGTAAAAAGATACTCTACATTTAGAGCTGTCTGAAAATACCCAATAGACGGATGTGCATAAAACCCAGACAATAAAAGGCAGTTCTCCTGCTTCACGTCTCTGCCTAAAGAATTGCTTAAAAAATGCATGTGTGGAAAAAAAAAAAAAAATGCATGTGTGTTTCCTGACGTGGGATAACCTCAGTAGCACCACTGAGTTCCCAGTGTTAGCATAATGCCTGGCACAATGCAGGTGCTCATAACCTGCAATTTGTCAAATTAATGAATGAGTGAACTACATGCCCTCTTGGTTGAGGTGAAGGGCACAGAGATTAAACTCTAGAACCGAAGTATATGGGTTCAGATACCCAGCTCAGCCACTTACCAGTTGTGTGACCTTGGGCTGGTTACTTATTCTCTCGGTGCCTCAGTTTACCCAATGTAAATTAGGGAAAATAATACTTTAAAGGGTAGTTGTGAGGAGTTAATAAACTAATGCAAGAAACACTTTGATTAGTGCCAAACATAGATAGCATATACATGTGGTTGGTATTATTGTTGCAGTTATCCATGAGCAACCACTGTAAAGTCAAACCCTCAGCAGATAACTTTGTCTTGCACTTAATAGACATGCTATGATGCAAACACCCATTTCTTGTGAACAAATCCAAGCCTTTTCTCTGTGCCTACACTCACCATGTACTTAGATACGTTTGTCCGTTGAGCTCTGCATTCTGTCCCATTTTACCAGGAACACCAAAGCCATCATTTGTCATCCCCATCTCTACTTAATCATTTTCATCACATTCCCTAAGCCTTTCATCCTAAAATACAAACCCCCTACGGCCCCATGTTTCACCTCAAGCTACCTTCTCTTGTCTTTCAAATAACTCATAAAAAGAATAAACTATAAAAAAGGTTTAGAATTCCCCTCTGCAATTTCAATGCTCATGCTTGTCCTGTTTAGTCCCACTCACTGGAAGCAGTCTTGTCAAGGTCACTTCCATGTGGGTGAATTACATTGTCACTTCTCTGTCCTCTTGTAATGGGCCTCTTGGCAGCAAGAGGCAACTTGATCATTCACTTCTCAACACACACTCTTTCCTTGGCTTCCCTTGCCCATCGCTCTCCTGGTGTCCCTCCTACCTCGCTGACTGTCCTACTCAGGCTGACTCTCTTCTCATCTTCCTAGATGATCTCGTCCAGTCTGTGGTTTTTAACCCCTTCAAAATGCTGATGAGTTCCAAAACTCTATCTGTAGCCCTGACTTCACTGAGCTGCAGAGTTCCATATCAGCTGTTTATTTAACATCACCTGGTTGTCTAATGGTAACAGTGATGACACAGGCGTTCCTTCTTTTCTCAGACACGCCTAACTTGTTCCCACCTTAGAGCCTCCACTTTTGCTGTTCCCACAGCCTGGAACACCTAGCATAATAAACCTTTGCATTTCTGACTCTCTCTATTCAGTTGGGTCTTCACTCATCATCACTTTTCAGAGGCCCTCTCTAACCACTCCATGGAAGTAGTCCTATCCAGACCCAACTGGCTTATGTCCCTTCTCCTTTCACCTACCCCTACTCCCTCCAGGAATTTGACTACCTTCAAAGTGAAAACATCTGCTAAAGGACTGAATTTCAGAAACAAAGCTTTCATTTTCTAGATAGCAGGAAAACAATTTTGCAGGTAACATGTTTGTAGAGTGCTTGGAAAGATAAAATAATAGCCCCTACTATGTGCCAGGCATTCAAAGATTCCAGGAATAAGTTGTGAATAGCACATAGTGTTTATATTAAACAGTGGCTAAATGAATCTATTCATTTTAATTTATAGAAATTACATCTCTGATTATGAATGGAAGACAACAGAAAATTCAAATATTTATTACTAGTTTTGAGGAAAAATAGATGAACAATTATAAGAGTTTGTACAAAGGCACACTAAAGCTATTCAATAGATCAGGGAATTCAGAAAACAATATTTACACACCTGTATCACTTGCAAGCCAGTGTGCTATTGTTTTATATTCTCAGTCTATGAAGGCTGTATTTGTGTATGGCTTCTGATTTACCACTTACTTGAAAGATGTAAAAAAATCCTGCATAGTCAGACAACTTGCTTTGGCCCTATCTGAAATAGCTTAAAAGCAAAAATAAAATTCCAGTTATTTCACATATAACTCCTTGATGTTGATATATGCCTAGAATAAATAGCCATTTGAAAGTAAATTTCTATTTAAAAGGGAAAGGAAGTAAGAATAGAACAATATCTTTCCTGGAACATTCAGATTCAAAACTTAGTTTCTCAGATATGAGCTGTATGGCGATCAATTCCCAAACAGCATCTTCAATTCATCATATATCAACACATCTTCAATGTTAGATGGCTTCCTCTTAAAAGGATCTCTTTTTATTAATTTTTATCTCTAAAAACTGTGTTAACTGGGCTGCCAACTTTTTTCTGAGTCCTCCAATCCCTCTTCCCCACAGGTTCTGTGCTCCCGTTCTGGGCTGGACTAACAAATACTTTTGAGAAGTCAGAACCTCAGGCAAAGACCTTTTGTTTGTAGTTAGGCTTACAGAATTCCAAAAAGTAAACAAAACTTACAAAATGCCGGAGGAGGTTCTCTGGTATCAGAAGAAGGCACTGATTGTGACAAAGAAGCACAACATGTCCTCATGTACAGGGTCCAGCTTGACCCTATCCAATAAATATGCTGTCTTCTGAGTGTGACAATTAGTGAGCAGAGATAGGAAGAACTGAAAACCACTTTCCACTGGGCTAGGCAGTCAGGCCCTCCAGGAGTATCATTATAAATGACATGAAGGTAATGACGACAGCAGCAATGACAACAACGTTGAAGTCATCAGCCATAGCTTGACAGGATCTATAAATCCCTAGGGTGCTTCTACTGAGCAGATCATCTGTTCTTGATCCATTACTTAGACAGAACACAAAATCCACTCAGACAAAAAGCAATGCATTCATGTTGCTGCTGTACGCAGTCAGTTGGGGGTCTGGGGAGTCTCCCCCATTGCCCAAAATGCCACAGGTTACAGTTCTTCCACTGATCACACCAAGAGCTAGAAAGATGACTGGATAGGGCCTCAGTGTGCCAAAAAGGTAACAAGTTGAATGGGTATGACCCAAGCATGCTGGAAGATAGAAAGACAATTGAATAGGCAAAAAAAGGACTTTCTATACTCTAAGAATCATGGGCTTGAGCAGGAAGGAGGAACAATCTGAGATGGGAATCCAACCTTCTCCAAAGTCTCAGGATCTGAATAAACCTCCTTCCTTTTGTACTGGCACCTTACGAGTTTAGCTTTTGTTGTGGCAGGCAGCTGAACCTATGTTTTGGTTACACTCAGGTGACACTGCAAACACACCTGTCCTGGTATTTGCTGATTTAGAAAAACAGTTAATACTATTGCGTCCTTTTGGAAAGGAGTGAAATCTAAGTTACAAGAAAAATACATTGCTAAAAAGCAGGAGATCCAAGATGGAGGTGTAGATAGATAAACTGCGTCTCCTCCCACAACCAGAAATGGGTACATCTACCTCAAAACTACAGATATCTAGAAATTGCTAAACATTAAACCACACAGAAGTCCAACAAAAAAGGAAGAGGGAAGAAATATTCATCCGAACAGGCAGAAGGGGCGGAGCTGGGACACAGAGGAAGCGGTTAGGCAAGTGGATTGCTGCCGCACTTGGCAGGGAGGCTGCGCGAGTTGGCGATGCAGGCAGGAGAGTGGCAGGGGTCTGCTGGTGAAGAGAGATATCACGGTAGGGATACCTATTGAATGCTCCCGGCACCAGACCAGATGGCACGGCCCATGCTTCCAGCTCTGGGGGACAAAAATAAAGCCACATTACTTTTTATGGCTGTGAAAACCAGTGGGGGTTGGGGCAAAGGGATTATCAGGAAGTTTGTTTGCTTAGAGGCCCCCATGGTCCTGAAACATCCACAGACCCACCCACTCTGGGAACCACAGAACTAGAGAGGAGTTAGCCCCTTACAGGAAGCAGGAGAAGTGCCTGAAAAAGGGGCAAGCGCTGAGCAAGTGGCACAGGTCCCTCTCAGAACCAGCACCCAGACAGCGCCACCACCTGGTAAAACAGGTTGCCTGGCACTGATGAATACCTAGGGCTTCACCTCTTACAACTAACACTAACAGGTGCAACAGCTCTACCTAAGAAACAGCACACCAGAGCCTGTCAAGACTCAAAAAAGGGCACAAATCAAGGTCCCAGTGGCCAAATTAAGTGACAAAGAAATAGCCAGTCTAACAAATGAACAGATAGCCATCCTGACAGGTGAACAGATTGCCAGCCTGACAGACACACAGTTTAAAATGCTGGTAATAAAGATGCTCACAGACTTGACAGATATGCTTGAGTACGGTAAACACATAAGGGAAAAAGTGATGGCTAAGCCATCACAAAAGAAAATACAAAACCAGGCCTCCAGTCAGGTCTGTGGCTGGAGGCAGGTGAAACGCAACCATACATTGATGTCTCTCTCCCTCTCTGCCTCTCTCCCTTCCCCTCTTTCTAAAAATAATGAAATAAAATCTTTGAAAAAAAAAAAAGAAAATACAATACCAATGGTGAAGGAAAGGTAAATGGGGGTCCAAATCAACGATTTGGAATATATGAAATAAATGGTCAACCAGCACAGAAAGTGAAAACAAGAATTGAAAAAAAAATGAGGAGAAGCTTAAGAACCTGTGGGCTGACTTTAAACATGCCAACTTCCGAATCATAGGAATGCCAGAAGAAGTGTAAGGGAAAGAAACTGAAAACTTATGTGAAAAAATATAGAAAAACTTCCCTAAATTGGTGACGGAAATAGACATACAAGTCCAGGAAGCACAGAGAGTCCAAACAAGCTAGATCTAAGTTGAATCACATCAGACACATCATAATTAAAATGCCAAAGACTTAAGATACAGACAGAATCTTAAAAGCATCAAGAGAAAAAAAGAGTTACCTACAAAGGGGTTCCTATAAGACTATCAGCTGATTTCTCAAAAGAAATCTTGCAGGTAAGAAGGGCCGGCAAGAAATATTCAAAATGATGAAAAGCAAGGACCCACAACCAAGATTGCTCTGTCCAGCAAAGCTATCATTCAGAGTGAAAGGGTGGATAGAGTGCTTCCCAGACAAGGTAAAGCTAAAGGAGTTCATCATCACCAAGCCCTTATTATATGAAATGTTAAAGACACTTTCTTTTTAAGAAAAAGAAGATCAAAACTATGAACATTAAAATGACAACGAACTCACAACTATCAATGACAAAACCTGAAAATGAAAAACAAAAACAAACCAAACAAACAGCCAGAATAGGACCAGAAACATAGGTATGGGAATCATTGGGAGGGTTATCAGCTGGGAGGGGGGAAGAGGCAAAATGGGCAAATGGTGCAGGGATTTGGTATAAATCAAAATTAGTTTAACCCATATCAAAATTAATTTTCTGCAAATGCCTTTAGAAAACTGAATTATACCTTTAAAACATTCAATGACAGAGTGAGTGCTTTTTACAGATAATGAATGTGTTAAATTACTATATATTAGAGATATGATTTGAAAATTAGAGCTGCAAAATGTTGTGTTCAAATTTCAATCTTTAAGAGCCCAGGAAAATTGCCAAATCATCTTTCCAACAGGGTTTCATGGGGTATCTATTAGGGGTATCTATTCTGAATCAAGAAAAAGTCATTAAGTAACATTCAAAGAAAGAGGAGAGCAAAACATCAGGTACATATTAATTTAATTCACTTCCTGAGACTTACATAAAGCTCACTGACTTGAGTAAAACATGACAACTTTGTTTTTAAATACTGAGTACATAATTTTCTGGCAGCATCCAGCACACTTTCCTGTTACAATGAGGTAAGGGAAAAGAGAGGGCTTCAGGGAGCAACAGAACACAGAGGAATTACTGAAGATCTGAAAAGCTCCCACAGAAGACTTCTCTTTTTACGAGCCACCAACAGAAAGAGATAAAATGAGATAAAACATCCCACAAAAGACTTCTCTTTTTATGAGCCACAAACAGAAAAAGAGATAAAACATAACAGCCCTGATTACAGACTATAGGAGATTTCATAGCTAGACTGTTACGATGTTTTATGCATCATCCTTAGTGCGGCACTTTCCTACCAGGTGACCAGAAAATAATTTTCATCATCAACCATATAGTTAAAACATTCACACCACTGTAATATCCATGTCAATTGACATCCCTTGTCTCTCTCTCTCTCCCCCCACCCCCCTCTCTGTAGATAGAATGATAATCACATCTCTCTGGACTCAGGCTCAACTGAAACTTTCATTACAATGAAGAGAAGGAACAGGAAGGAGACTTCTGGTGCCATTTATTTTCCCATGACAGGAACAAAGCTGCTGAGTCACAGCTTGAAAAGCACACAAGAATGATTGTGTAGTACAATAATGCAGAATGCAAAAGCAAGTATTTGTCCCAGAAAAAAATTCTGTTTCCCCTGTAACTCCTTTTCCTCCCCACTCAAAAAATACCCTATACAGGATTTCCACCGGAAGTCACAAAGCTTCGAAAGCCACATTGTACATGCAGGTAGCATCATGACATTACACAGGACCAAGGCCACGGTCTTGGCTTCCATTTCCTGCCCAGACTGTGTTTCCAGGTCCCCAGGCTTTATAACTCCTCCCTAAAGCCTTTTTGAGTCTCTGGCCAGGACTTGTCTTCCCCGCTGGGTGCCAACCATGTGGCATACACCTTCACTGGGTCAATGTTCCAGTGTTTGTGGAAGGATATGGGAACCTGGTGAGAGAGATAGTCCTCGGGGTAATCCACTGGCCGGGCCTGCAGGAAGAAATGAGAATTATGCTCATTCGTTCATTGGGAACAATTTTGCCCCAGAACAGCTTGCTTTCAATATTTGCTATTGGTTATTGGAATCCCAAGCAAGAAGAAATATCTGTTCTACTAAAACAAAACCCTCCCTCTCTCATTATAGGCTTTTAGCCTTTGCCTCTCCAGTTACTTTAATTTTTCAAATGCATCACACTTTTTGCTTCTATGTTTCATAGTCATGCCTCTAGAAGATTCCTCAACCACACGTAACAAATATAGAAGGCTTTCCAAGGTAAATCATTTCAGTTACTACATGATATCTGCAGAAAGGCAGAAAAAATTATTTCTACTTCCCAGGTCTGTCTTTAAAGGAACTCAAGCCACATCAGTCTGTGTGTGGTGGGGCAGGGCATTCTCAGGGCTCCCCCTGCCTGGAATGCTGCCACTTTTAGAGGATGAAATGTGGGGCTGACTCACTCTCCTACCTGCATATCTCTTCTGGCTCCAGAAGTGTGAATGGACATTTTGTGTAACCCAAAATGGTTCACAAGAGCCTAAGAAGTTATTGCATTATCATTTCAAAATTCTCTAGCGTTAAGAAATGAAATTTAAGCAGAATGTGATATAGCCTAGATCAACAAGACTGAATAAGCAGCCCACAGGGTCTGGAAGGGAACTGACACCAGATCCCATTTTGTTTGCTCTAAACAAAGCACCCACCTTCTCTCAATGCTCATCTCATTTATAAATTTATACAGCCCATCTATGTCACACAGTAACTCACTGGGTTATCAATACTGAGTCTTCACTTTAGTAAAACTAGAAATGATATATTTTAAGAACAAGTCTCTAGGCTAATATTTTTTTTATATTCTGCTTAAATTTTTGATAAATATTTAAACTCTTGTGAATGGTTCACAGAACACCTTCTTTAAAATGTTATTTCATCCGGTCCTTGAAACAACCTTGCAAGGTGATCAGATTATAATGACCCATCCCTAATTAATAGATGAGGAAACTAGAGCTCACAGAGTTGTAACTTCCCAGGGTGGCATGACTAGCAAATGCTGGCATTGGAGTGAGGGCTGGCACCCCATTGCTGGCCCAGTGTCCTAGCAGGACACCTGAGCTGGTCCTCAGCATGCAGACCTGGCACCCCAAGTGTACTCTGTCCCCTGGCCTCCCCAGGTGTGCAGTGGTGACACACACACCCTGCTCAGCTGAGTGTCCAACAGTAACACCTGTGACAATGGCTGCAGAATAATGCAGGGGAAGAACCTTTCACCCTGGCCATTGTATTGCCCTTTAAAAATTCTAAGCATTCATGGAATTTACATTTTTTAAAGGAAAAGACAGTGAAACAGATGACAAAAACATACTGGACTAAAGTCTAATTGAGTTGGGGATGTTTTGACTATCAGCTAAGGGAACTCATATACTATCTGCTGTTTACTAGCAACACCTCTGAGAGTTTGCTGGCATGGAGGGAACTGGGGGAGATCATACTCCCAGTTCAGTTCTCAGATGGACCCACAGTGGCCCCAAAGCAAGAAAGAAAAGAGTAGAAACAAATCCCTGCTTGTTTTTCACATTTAAAAATGAAAAATTGGCCATGACTTGTGTGGCTCAGTTGCTTTAGGCATGATCCCACAAAGCAGAAGGTTGCTGGTTCAATTCCCAGTGAAGGCACATGCTTGGGTTGCAGGCTCAGTCCTCAGACGGAGTGTACAAGAAACAACCAATTGACTTTTCTCTCCCTCTCTTTCCCTCTCCCTTCCCCTCTCTCTAAAAAGAAATAAATAAAATATATTTTAAAAAACATTAAAGGTTGAAGGTATAAATATGTCTAACAGGAAGGAAATAAATCCATAACATTTTCCCATATATTTATTATTGCAAAATCAAAAAACTCACAACTGTATTTATTTATCCAAGTTAATAAAAAATACTTTTATTGATCCACAAACACCTAAAGTCTGAGGCTACACTTCCATCTTCCCCTGTCAGTGCAGATTCCAGAAGTGATAACTGCAACTCAGGAACCATGTATGCAAGAGAAGAGCTGGCTTAGCATGCACTAGAAGGGGCTAATCATGTCTGATAAATAAGGCCACAAAAAAGAATATGACAAAACTAGAAAAGTAAAATGCATTTAAAGAGACATCTGTAACATCAAGGAGTCTATACAGACTCTAATAATCACATCTCTGTGCCCAAAATGCCTAAAGGAAGCCCTGGCTGGTGGCCAGTTGACCTGCCAACCCAAAGGTCACTGGTTCAATTCCCAGCCAGAGCACAATAACCACCAGGTTGCAAGCCAGGTCTCCAGCCAGGTCCGTAGATGGAGGCAGGTGAAAGACAACCATACATTGATCTCTCTCTCCCTCTCTGCCTCTCTCCCTTCCCTTCTCTCTAAAAATAATAATTAATAAAATATTTTTTTAAATGCCTAAAGGAAGTCCCAAGTGGGTAGGATCACACATGAGGAAGCCACTAGGAACAGAGATGTGCAGGAAAAGAGAGACACGCTTAAACTGCACAAGGACATAAACTGGGCAAAACTAAAATCTTATCTAGGAAGATTAGAGCACACCAAACAGTACAACAAATGGAGATTAAAACTGTATTTCCTTAGACATACATATTTTTTACAGCTGTATTAAGGTATGACTTATATACACACAATTCACACAGTTTGAAAATTTTTGGTAAATATCCAGTTAAGCACCCACGAATCCAGTTTTAGAGCCTATAACTCCCTGGCAAGCATTTGCAGTCAATCCCAGTCTCCACTGGAAAACCCAAGAAACCTCTGATTTGCTTTTTCTCTATAGTGTTGCCTTTTCTAAAACTTTCTTATCAGAGGAATCATATAGTATAAATATTTTGTACCTGGCTTCTTTCACTTAGCATAGTGGCATATATCAATGCTTTAATCCTCTAACTGCTGAGCAACATGGCCTTGTGTGGAAATACCACACAAACAACACACACTTCTGATCACACAGGTTTCATGCGTCAGAAATCTGGGCTGGGAACTCTGCTTCAGTCTCACAGAGATGCCAGCTAGGCTCTGTGGTCTCATCTGAGAAAAAAGCTCCTTCCAGGCACACCAGGTAGTCATGGCAGGATTCAGTTCCTTGTAGGCTAGTGGACAGAGAAGGGCCTCACCTCTTGGCCCCCAAGGCACTGGTTTCACCAAACCTTGAAAGCCAAGGAGGCCATAGGGAAAGTCTGCAACGAAGATGGAAGTCACAATCCTTTTGTAACCTAACTCCAGAAAAGATGTCCTATCACCTTCATCATACTCTACTGACCTACACTGAGGAGCAGGGGGTTAACCAAGGGCATGAACACCAGCAGGAGGGACCATTGAAAGCTATGTCAATAAACTGCTTGCTATATGTACATTTAACTTTTAGGAAACAGCCAGAGTGCTTCCAGAGTGACTGTCTCTCATATTCCCACTAGCAATAGATGAGAGATACAGTTTCCCACATCCTTGTCAATACTTGGCATGGTCTGCCCTTCTGCTTAGCTATTCCAGTAGGTGTGTATGGTGGTATCTCATACAGACTTTGGTCTACATTTCCGTAAAGACTGATAACGTTGAGTATTTTTTCATGTGCTTGTTTGCCATTCATATATCTTCTTTAGTGAACTTTCTATTCAAATCTTTGGCCTATTTTAAACTATACAGTTTGTTTTCTTATTGGGTTGTAAAAAATTGTTACATAATCCAGACACAGGTTCTTTATTGGATGTCTGATTTCCCAGCATTTCTTCTAGTTTATGACTTGAATTTTTATTTCCTTAATAGCTTTGGAAGATCAAAATTTTAAAAAGATTTTATGAAGTTCAATGTGTGAATTTTTTCCTTTTATGGATAATGCTTTTGATGCCATAAGAAATCTTTGCCTAAAAAAGGTCACAAAGAATTATCCCTATGTTTTCTTCCAGAAGTATAAAGCTTTAGTGCTGCTGATATTTCATACTATGATCAATTTTGAGTTCATTTTTGTATATGGTTGTGAGGTGTAAGGTTCTATGTGGGTATATATATCTGGCACCATTTGCTCCATTCCCCACTGGTTGCCTTGGCATAAATGGGAGGGTTTATTTCTAGAATCTCATCCTGTTTCATTGTTTATCCGTATACTAATTTCATACTGTCTTGATTATTGTAGAATTATAGCCAATTTTAAAAACCTGTAAGTGTAAATCCTATTTTGATCTCCTTTTTAAAATTTGCTTTGTATTTCCATATACACTTTAGAATCAGATTGTCAATTTTTATGAAGAAGCCTGCCATAACTTTGACATGGATTACACCGAATCTTTAGGTCAATTTGAGGAGTGTGTGGAAAGAAAATGTCCAGGAATTCCTGTTTTCATATAAAAGGAAAAAAAGGTTAGCCCTCTAGAAACATCTCATAGCCCATGAGCATGAGATTTGTAGCTATTTATCTTAATTGCTCTGACCCAAAATGACAGTGAAACTTGCCTTTATCTCTTAGAGAAGGCCAGTGTTTACATCCTTGAACTAGTCCCTAGTTACTTGAACACTATCACCATAGGGATACATTTACATTTCAAGGAGGAATTAAGTCCTGGAGGGATTTTCTTTGTATGCCAAAGGCCCGGCTTAAGGATGGGAAAGGGACAGCAGCCTCCTTTACCTTTATACACAGAGAAAATAATTTGTCTTGTCCATTGCCTGTGGGGATATCTGGCTACTTGTATAGGACAATTGACCTGATTCTCATCATATTGTCCTAGAAGGAAAATCAGGTCAAAAGAACAGCTGGGGGTGGGGGACAAGGTGTGCTTATTATTTAATGTAATTTAAATTCCTCACATTTAAAATATAATAGTTAATTTTAAATAAGTAAAATAAAATAATAAAATTTAAATTGAATTTAAAGAATCAATAGTATTTTCCATCACAGCAATATTGAGTCAATCCATAAATGTATGTTTACACATACACACATTTTTATCTTTTCATATATACATACAAACAAATGCATACTTTTGTATTTTCCCTCAAATGAATTCATCCCAGTATTCTCCATTCCTCCTGATATATTCCAATTACTATGCGTTGTCATTTCCTTTCAGCCCAAAGGATTCTCTCATGTTTTGTTTACCTAGGATTGTCTTAATTCCACTTCCATTTTAGAAGGAAAGTTCTACTGGATAAAAATTATTAGCGGATTAGTTCTTTCTTTTCTCTGCCTTTGGCTTTTTATTATTTCCAATGAAAAAATAAGCCAATAACCTTATTTTGATTTCTCTTTTAATTAGGTTTTGATGCTTTTATAATTTTCACTTTTTCATTGTCTTTCCTTTTTTTTTTAGTGTAAGTTCTTTCACTTCTCCCTTTCCTATATTATTCTTAACATTCCCCTGACTATTTTGTACCTACCAATTCTGCTTCTTGATCCCTGGGTCCCCTTCCCCCTCCCAGCTGATAAATCTCCCAATGATCTCCAATACCTGTGATTCTGTTCCCATTCTTCATGTTTGCCTAGTTTGTTTTTGTTTTTGCTTTTTAGATTCAGTGGTTGATAGTTATGAATTTGTGTCATTTCATTTTACTGTTCATAGTTTTGATCTTCTTTTTCTTAATTAAGTCCCTTTAACATTTCATACATTAAGGGTTTGGTGATGATGAATTCCTTTGGCTTTACCTTGTCTGGGAAGCACTTTATCTGCTCTTCCATTCTAAATGATAATTTTGCTGGATAAAGTAACCTAGATTGTAGGTCCTTGTTTTTCATCACTTTGAATACTTCTTGCCACCCTCTTCTTGCCTACTTAAATTTCTTTTGAGAAATCAGCTGATACTTTTATAGGAACTCTTTTGTAGGTAACTCTCTACTTTTCTCTTGCTGCTTTTAAGATTCTCTTTTTATCTTTAACCTTTGACATTTTAATTATGTGTCTTGGTGTGGTCCTCTTTGGCTTCAAATAGTTTGTGAATCTCTGTGCTTCCTGGACTTGTATGTCTACTTCCTTCACCAAATTAGGCAAGTTTTTTTTTCATTATTTTTTCAAGTAAGTTTTCAATTTCTTGCTCTTCCTCTTTCTCCTTCTGGCACCCCTATGACTCAGATGTTGGTACGTTTAAAGTTGTCCCAGAGATTCCTAAGTCTCTCCTTGTTTATTTTTTTGTTTGTTTTTGAATTCCTGTTTCTCCTTTCTGTTCCAGTTAAATGTTTATTTCTTCCTTTTGTTCCAAATCACTGATTTGAATCCTGGCTTCCTTCCCTTCACTGTTGGTTCCCTGTATATTTTTCTTTATTTCACTCTGTGTAACCTTCACCTCTTCCTTTATTTTTGCTGTACTCAATGAGTTCTCTGAGCATCCTTATCACCAATGTTTTGAATTCCGTACCTGATAGGCTGGTTATCTGTTTTGCTTAGTTCTTTTTCTGGGGTTTTATCCTGTTCTTTCATTTCGGCCATAGAGCTTTGCCTCCTCCTTTTGGCAGTCTCCCTGTGTTTGTTTCTGGATATTAGGTAGAGCTGCTTTTACTCCCTGTCTTAGTAGTGTGGCCTATGTAGCAAAGGCACCTGTAAATTGTGTGGGTCGAAGCCTTAGGTGATTGCCACAATGGGGCCAACTTCTTCACCCCTTTGCGGGTCTGTGTGTGGTGGGGAGTTCAGGGAAAGGACAATGCGGCTGCCTAACTTCTGGCAATTTGCCCAACGCCTGTCCTATTTTCAGTCAGTTCACGCACATCCTGTACGCACTTGGTGCCCTTCTAGTTGCTGCCTTGGAGTTTGCATACATTCTAAGACCATGTGGTCCATCTAAGTGGTGAAAATCCAGCAGTTTCTTCCACTGCCCCATGTGAGCTCTTTAAGCAGCAAAAATCCAGTTACACCCAGAGGTAATGGGAGTTATCGTCCTGGTGCTGGAACACTGTGCTGTGTGGTCTGGCCTGGGGCTGGGATCACTCACTTCCAGCATATTCCTCCTGATTTTTATCCACCTCACATGAAAGTGGGACTGCTCATTCCACCACTGTTTCTCCATCCCACATTGCCTCTCCTCCCTGTCTCCATAACTCTGCCACTCCTACTCATTTGGATGAATGTGGCTTATTTAAGTCCTTAGTTGTCAGACTTCCATTTGGCTTGATTTTCTGACAGCATGCTTATTTGTTTTTGAGATCTGGTTGTAATTCTTTCTATGGTTGTGTGAGGAGGCAAAGTATGTCTTCCTATACCATCATCTTGACCAGAAGCCTTCATTCATCACATTTGGGATATTTTCATTCTTATTTCTTCTTTTTGGGGGTCCAATTCTCTCTCCTTTTTCTTTTTAGTACTCTCATTAAGTACATATTGATATACTTTATGGTTTACCCATGTTTCTGAGGAGGATCTGTCCATATATCTTCAGTCATTTTTTCTCTCTGTTCTTTAGATTAGGTAACTTATTGGTTTGCCTTCAAATTTGCTAATTATTTCTTCTGCCATCTCAAATCCACTCTTAAATTTACCTCAATAATGTCTCATTTCAGTTATTAGTTGTTGTAAGTATAAAATTTTTATTTGGTTCATTATCATAGATTCTATTATTCTATTAAGATTTGCTATTTGTTGAGTCATTGTCATCATATTTTCCTTTAATTCTATGAATATTGTTTCTTTTTTGTGCCTGTAGTTTCATTAACTCCTTTGAAATCTTTATCTATCAATTCCCGTATCTGGTCCCATTCAAAGTCAGCTTCTATTGACTATATTTTCCCCTGAGTATGTATGTCTCTTTGCATGTCTCACAATAATTTGTTTGAAACTGGTTACTTTAGATAATGTATTAGAGTAACTCAATAATCTGTTTACTTTTACTACATTTTTATAAATAACTTGCCTGGACTTAGGTTGTGAAATCTTTCTTCCTTCAGTGTGTGGTTGCTGGTATCTCCACTGAAGTTTTGTTCTTTTATTTTTCACATAGTTTGCTAAATTCATCCCTGTGCCTAAATAACTTAGTGGTCAGCTTACGATACAGTCAGAGGTTGAGCTCAAAAATCTCAAGCCATTAAGGCTTCCATCAATGTGTGGGCTGGAAAGTGCATTTAAAGCTTCGGTGAGTTTGTAAGTATGTTTTGGACTTTACTTTCTGCTAGGCCCATCCGTAGTCCTAAGAACATGCACACAGTTTCCAATCAAGCCAGAGAATTTGTGAAGAACTTTCTTAGTCATACCATTGCTCTCTCACTTCCAAGGTATTGGCTAATATACCCTTCATTCTGGGATTGCAACTTCAGAACAGTAAAGGTGCAGTTTTTCTTGTTTGTTTCCTATAAGATTTGACAATTTTCACTTCATCTCTTCCTCCCCAAATCAAGTCCATCCATCTGACAGTAAAGCTGGTGTTCTCTCCTTCCAGGCCTATACTGGCAAAACTGGGGGGACTTCAGGCAGAAAGGACTCAGAAGGTCTCAGATGCTATTTTCTTACCTAAAACTGTAGCAATTTTTCAGCTTCTGATTGATTTGCACAGTCTGGAAATGGTTATTTTCTGTACAGGGTTCATTGCATTGCATGCTGCCATGCCTATCCATGGCATATAATTTTGGAAGAACAGAAAAGAACATGTTCTAGATACTTTGTTTAACAAAAGGATAAACTAAGACAGATACTCCTTAAAGTTCCCTTCTAAACCTATAATTTCTCCATAACCTTCCCTGGCTAAAAAGAGAAGGAAAGTGGCCCAGGCAACTCTGCATGTGGTACTGCTTCCAATACCCACTGTACCTCTAACTCAACAGGAAACCTAGGTTTTCTCTCTTTGCCTCATATCGCTTTCTCAGTATGAACAAATAGAGTATCTGGATCTGTGTTCACATATTACAAATGGAAACTAATATCCAAATCACAGCAAACTCTAAAAGGGTCTAAAGAATAGAAAGACATTTCAGTACTTGCTGGGAGGACAGGGTTTAATTACATTTTATGATTTTGGAAAGGTTTAAAATTTATTATATGAACTATAAAAATTAAGTTTTAAAATGTAGGGGGAAACAAATTTTTAAAAATATTATCTTTATAGGACTCTCACTTAAGGATAATTTTCCTTCTTTGTTTTCTCCTTATCATTTTATTTATTCCTTCCCTAAGTGAATAAGGCTGTCATAAATTTCTAAGACATCATATTAATAAACAGATGGATATAGTTTGCTATATGAGTTAATGCGTGTTTGCACTTGCATCAGCTTTTGTATAAAATTGCTGGTCAACAATGTGTTAACAATGATAAATTATTTCCTTTATACACCAATAGTTTTAATCATCTTTCTTTTTCTATAAGGGAACTTAAGATAGAGCAAGAGAGAGAAAGAGTGAGAGAGAATCTAACAGATCATAATACAACACAGATTTAAAGTGGGTAACACCACTCAAGCTTTTAAAAAATAGATAAGTACCCCCTGACTGCTACCAGGGAGGAGATTTCTCATACACTTATTATTAAACATCTATTTTTATCCTTTATGCAGAAATGCATTCTACCTTCTTGATGATGCAAATACCTTCTCTGCCTTGTTCACATTATTTTCTATAATACTATTTCTGTCATGCTCAATCTTCTATATTGCTATGATAGCGTTTGCTGCTAGTTACTAAATAAAGCATGAAGACTAAATTTCCAATATAAGGGAGGGCACTTAAGATATGCATACATCCCTATATTTTCAAATTTCAGAAAGTTTTGCATTTCCTGAAGAAGAATACTAAATGGATGTAGACAATGCTTACTTTTTTTTTAATTTTATGTATTTATTTTTGAGAGTAGCTGAATTTTTACTTTCAGAAACAAATCACTCAAACTGCAATTTGCAGATAAAACTTTTTAAAAGAGTTTCAAAGTGTACTTTTACATTAAGGGATATAGGCTTCTTTCTTCAATCTCACAGAAATAAATCTTGAAAATACTCATCAAATTCTTCTTCCTGTGATTTTTTATCAGTTTCTGGTAGTGGGCCCTTCCAAAGTTCAGATTCTGAGGCACTTTCTTCCTCATCAGAGCTTCTGTTTTTAGAACCTTCTTCGAGGTTTCTTCTGCAGAAGATAATCTGGATTTTTTATGTGATAACTCTTTACAATCTTTTTTGATGTTATCCTTCCTTTTGGATTTGACTTCTTTCCTCCTGTGATGAACATTTAATTTAAAGGAACATTCTTGGCATAATCTTAACAAGTGCATTTCTCTTTTCTCCATGCTCCATACAGCCAAAATTAACTTCCCAACTCTTTAAGTTGTCTTTTTCATCACAGTATTTATCTCCACAAAAAGAAAAAAAAAAAAAAAAAAACAAACTGGCCTTTTCCTGAAATTCCTTCTTTTTCTACTCTCCATCTAAATCCAAACTTACTTTCTTTGTATTTACTGAGATCTGCTATGCAGTATTCCTTGAATAACTTATCACAGTATTTCTTTGCAAGTCTCTTCTCCCAGTTCATCCTCCTCGTTCCATAGGAATCTATGATTTTCTCGTATAATATCTATGTCTGTCTTGTCATTTTCCCCTGATTACCTGCAATCTTCTTTTTTGCCACCATAGTATAAAATGTAGTCATTTACAAACTTGGTATGCCTTTGATAAGCACCCATAGCTATAAGATGAAACCTTCTATTTCTTGCTTTTTCCCTATCCAGCAATTCTGCTGCAACCTGCTTATGGACCACCTTTCCATATTTTTCTTTCTGAAATGGCTTTTGGAGCAGCAAATCATTTTCAACTGTCCTTTGTTTCCTCTTCTTAGATTCTCCACCGTGTTCATCATCACTAAAATCAGAGTCATAGCGCCCATGACCATGCATCTTTTCTGCATTATGATGCTTTATTCTGCTTTGTAGCCTAGAGGCTGGGTTAATAGTGTCCTGTCTCTCTCTGGCTATTCATCTTTGCTTCCTCCTCAGACCCCAACACGGTTCCTTCTATTTTATATTTTTTAATTTATTATTATTTTTAATCAATGTGTGGTTGCCTTTCACCTGCCTCCAGCTACAGACCTGGCTAGAGACCTGTCTTGCAACCTGGTTATATGCCCTGACTGGGAATCAAACCAGCGACCTTCAGGTTTGCAGGCTGGTGCCTATCCACTGAGCCACAAGCCAGGGCTGGCAGTGCTTATTTTTAGAGCCACTATATCTGCTATTATTCCTACAATATCAGAATATCCATTGACTTGATTCTTAAGAAAACACTAAAAATAATTCAGAAAGATTCCATTCTCCAACCTCAAATTGCAATATGGTGAAACTATTAGGACCAAACACCTGGTAAACATCATCTTGTCTCTTCTTTTTATGATGCTCTAGAATATATGCTTATTGAGATTTATTAAGTTCAGCCACTCAGATTAATAGCAAACAAAGAGTGGGGGAGATCATTTAAAAGGCAGACACTCAGTAGATAGGCATAGGCCTGCGAGTCCAAAGGTCACTGGTTCGATTTCCCAGCCAGGGCACATACCAGATTTTAAGCCAGGTCTCTAGCCAGGTCCATAGCTGGAGGCAAGTGAAAGGCAACCATATATTGCTGTTTCTCTCCCTTCCCCTCTCTTTCTGGAAATAATAAATAAAATCATTTAAAAAAGAAGAAGAAGAAGAAGGGGGCAGCCAATGGACGGTGTGAAAACAAAGGGTAATGTAGAATTATATACATTTGGTGGCCCATATGGACAATATTAGGTCAGTCCTACACATTTTAAATAGCATCTAATAATTCTTAAATGCCATCAATTTTTAAGTCAAAAGAAAAAAAAAAAAAAAAAAAAAGAACAGCTTTTTCCTGGTGTTGTAGGCAAGGGTACTAGTCAAACTTCATTTTACTTTCTAGAGGTTTCCATCTTCATGCTACCCATGGCACCACAGCAACCCTCTGGACACAGGGGTCGGTAAGGATGCCCACAGAGCCTGTCCATGTAGTTCTTAACAGTTTCCAGAAGAATATGTGAAGGGCAAGAAGGAGAATACTTCTGCAAGAAGAAAATCTGCCTCTGTACCTCTAAGATAGAAATAAAAGCCATTCCTCACCTGATGGAAGAGAGGGCTATGCGTCACAGGGACTCCCAGACCGTTGAAGCACATGCCCAGGACCATGTCATCGGGAGCATCATTGCTGTAGCAACGACATTTACTGGCAAGAAGTCTCCTGATGGCTTCTCTGCTGAAGACCATTCTAGCCGGAAGTCAGAGCAGACAAAGGGATTAGAGTAGCTCCTTGAAACCATGAAGCTAAAGAAATAGCATTCTGAGGCCACATTTTTGATAGAAAAGATGTTGACATCAGCAATCATGTATGTATATTTAATATAAATTCTGGGGAAAATGTTTTTGTGTTTTCTATAAAAGAAAAATCACTTAAGAGGTATTTACCTGCCTAATGGTTAGTTTTATTTCTTTATATATTTCTTGCCAATACCATGTCATGTTCTTTTCCTATATGCTATTAGAGATTGGGATTAGTCTTTAGTTCCAAAAATCTAAGTGAAATCAATAACAAAATCTGCCCACACTCCCAGCAGGTAGATGGGCCCAGAAAAACAAGGTACCTCACTCACACAGGAGATAACAGGCAACGAGATCAACTTTAACTGAAAAGCCATTCATTGTCTAAGTGACTCCAGTCTACAGCAGCTTCCATACAGGTGATTTTGAGAAAAATAGAAAAGAAAAAGAGGGAAGAAAAGAGATTGATTTGCCTCAAACAGTGCTCTGATAGTATTTGACCTGATGTGTTAGGTACTTGCTGGTGGAACTCAATGTCCATTCCTGCCTTTCCAGACCCCCAACCAGCCAGACCTGGCTTTATTCTTACTACAAGGGCACCACCCTGAGGCAGGCCATCTACCTTTGGCTCCTGGGGTCTCTGGCGCAGAGATAAAGCGTGGTGGCAGCTACAGGCTCCAGCAGAACTTTGGTGGCAGCCCACAGCACTAGCAAGGGACCAGTCCTGGTCTGGTGCCATGTAGCATCATGACTGACAGCAGTGACCATAGCAGGACATGAAGATGAGCTCCAGAAGGCAGCACCTGCTTTGCTCCTCCAACCATAGAGCAATTACAGCTTTCTATGGTTACCAACCTAGAGGCAAGGCCACGGCTCCCTTTTATTCCTCTGGCCCATTTCTAGCACTCTGCACCAAATTCCTGAAATAAATGCTCCCCTTTTTAACATATAGATTGGTTTCTTGTTTCCATTCTGGTCCTTGAGTGGTAATGGATCATCTCATATCATGAATAACCCAATAGTGACAGAAATAAAGGGGCAAATATGGCTCACAACTTCATTCCCAGTAAGCAACAATACTCTTGAAAGTAAAACTGTCTAACATGTATTCGTATATTCCCATAGCTGAACTTAGGGCCTTGCACACAATAAGCACTCAATAGAAGTTTGGCGCACCAAACAAATGAGAATGAAGCTCCCTTTGCAAAGATCTTCCTAAGAAAGGAGGAGTTCTACAGATCAGTCTAGTAGGAAAGGAAAAAGGACAAACAGCTTGGACACAATCAGTGATGCAAAAATGTTCATTCCACACCCAGCTGGGTTCAGGTCAGAGCAGTTTAGCATGAATGACACAATGATGCTGAGATGCTCTAACTGCCCCTGCAAGGGTGTCAGAAGACACAATGAAATATAACCAGATAGGAGAAAAAAGAAGCTATTTACTTAAAAATATACAAGAAAATGTGACTACACAAAAAGAACTATACAAAAAAGGAACACTGCAGGTTTAAAACTCACTATAAACTTTCTTTTAGGAAGTCTAATGTCCACCCATGACCCTGGGCCTCACATCTGCATGGCTGTATCAAACTACAACCAATTTCACTGACCCCAGGAAAAGGCCTATGTGAAGGGACACACATGGACTATACACAAACAGTCCCCTTATTTCATAGTATACTCATTCCAGTCAAAGCTGTAATCTTATTGTCAACCCAATTTAAATAAAAATATTTTCTTTTTTCCTTTTGACATCTAGTAGAATGAGAAAGATGAGAAAGAACTTTTATTTGGGCCCACTCTCTAGAAAATTAACTTTATAGGAAGACAAAATGTAAGTGTGAAAATATCAGTATTTTCATTGGTGCCTACTCACACAGAACAATCCTACATTCATTGTTCAAATAAATTAAATGTATAGGGCCTTTAATTACACCTGTTTATTAGTGTGCTGGTGAGTTCTTTCAAAGCAAAGTTGCCAGCAAAATAAAAAATTACCTGTCATACTGTTGTACTTCTGCCAACTTTTAAATATTAAAAAGGTGCTGAAAAACAATAAGACTAATAATGTGATTTCCTTTAATATATAATATACTAATTTTAAAAATAAAAAAATTGAAATAAGAGGCAGAGACTTGCCCCAGAGTGTATCAGCAAGTCAAGAATACACACAGAAGACAAGGTACCTCAGAAATGTGACACCCCACCCCCCACGCTGGTCTTCCAGCAAATGAAAAGTCATGGTCATGGCCTCCCTGGGTAACACTGCTAAAGAAAATCATGATGTCCTGATCACAGCTTCCTACCCAAACATGTATGAATAAGTATTTTCAAGAAAGAAAATACTAAACTAACTGTCCCCAAATACCCAGACTTTCAAGGGGTTAGTACAAAGTGAAAAACAGACACCTAGATTCAAATAGTGCACAGGTCTCATCTCCCAAATAATACAGAAAACCTACATGTAAGTCAATGGAGTCCACACTCTCCCCTTGGCTCTGACCAGTGGGGCTTAGCAGGATGGTTTAAGGCAGTGTTTTTCAGAAACTTACTGGACTATGAACCAACAGTGAGAAAACAAGCACATTTGATATTGCAACACTTTGTGTTCGTGTGTGTGTGTGTGTGTGTGTGTGTGTAAAATGAAAACAAAAATTTCAAAAAACAATACTTGCCCTTAATCGTATGTGATGCCCTGTAATATTCCTAGTTCATTCTATTCCATCCATAGTTCATTATTTTAAAGTGATGGTTATGATTCCTTGGTTTTATAAGCCATTAACTGATCCTGACTTGTTGTTTAAACAAACATATTGGTTCTTTAACTATACCATCAGAAAAGTCTACCTAAGTAATACTAGAAAAATTGATCAACATTGAGTCTGCCACTTGTATCACAAGTTGACATGAGACAATCTCAAAAAGAATGCTTCGTATCTTTGTAAAAGTGCTATTAACAACAGAATAATACACTGGCCAACATTAGCTATGTAAAGATCCACGCCCAGTGATCTGTGATTTGCATTTGTTTATCAGTTATTCACTGCACCTTATAAAAACAAAATGAGTCTTATGCTAGGAAGTGAGGATGTAATGAGAAACGAGACACAGGCACTGCCTTCAAATAATTCATAATTTGGGTGGAAAATGAAAAAGTAAATAGGTAATTAAATGATAATGGTTTGCATAATGTGCCATGAAAGTACATTAGAAAAACATCAACCCAGATTTGATAGGCTAGACCAGGCTGAAAGCTTCCAGTAATAAATAAATGACTATATTGAGTCCAAAAGAATGAAAAGTATTAGCCAGGTGACAGAGGCAGCAAGGTGGGGTGGCAGAACAATGCTCTAGAGACCAACAGATACGTATCTCGGGGGAAGGTGGCGGGGGGAAGACAGTGCCTCTGAGAATCTGAGATAAATTCAGTATGAGTTCCTTAAACAAGAAGGCACATACGAATGAGGCATCTGCCAAGACCATGAGAGGCCTGGTAGACTTGATGTGGAATGTGGAGGCAATGGGAAGCTATAAAAGGATGCAGAAGGCTTTCACTCCCGTGGTCATGCAAAGAAAATAAATCACATTAAGCAATGGAATTTCTGAAGAGATGGATGATATGAAACCTAGATGAACTAATTCCTCAAGGAAGCATATTTCCAAGGTGGGGACAAAGCTGTGGCAGCTTTTAGGGCAATGGGCCTGGGGCTGGAGGGTAGAAGAAACGAGCTGCCAGAGCCTCTGGCCCCAAAGCAATGGCTTTAGGAGACCAAGGAGGCTGTGAACTAGGCAAATTCAAGGTGATTAAAATGATTATCACCCTGGCTGATGGCACAGTGGATAAGGCGCTAGCCTGCGAACCCAAAGGTCACTGGTTTGATTCCCAGCCAGGGCACATAACCAGGTTGCAAGCCAGGTCTCCAGCCAGATCCGTGGCTGGAGGCAGGTGAAAGACAACCACACATTGATGTCTCTCTCCATCTCTGCCTCTCTCCCTTCCCCTTTCTTTAAAAATAATAAAAATCTTTTTAAAAATAACAAAAAATAAATACAATGATTATCTCCTAGCCTTAGCAGCCAAAAGTAAAAAATAAAAGAACAACAACAACAACAACAACAAGTAGGGAGGTGGTTCACACTCTTAGGGGAGAAAATAAAGCAATAGAAGTTAGTGAAGGCCTCTGAGCAGGAGCGGGCGAAGATCAGATATGCTTTGAGAAAGGTCTGTCTGACTACAGTATGGGTAACAACATGGAGAAGTAGGGAGACTGGGAGACTGTGGCAGGAACCCACCACACAGGAGATGGCAGTGACCTACACTAAAATTGTGGAGATGCAGACAGAAAAGTATGACAGACAAGATATTCAGGAGGTAAAACCAACATGACTTAGAGACTGAGTGGATCATAGGGGAGTGGAGAATGAAGAAGGGGAAGGGCAGGAGCTGACTCACAGATTTCTGGGGTAAGGACTGACATACACTGATGTCTTCCCAGGAAGGGAAGGGCTACAGGAAGAACATGAAAACCAGAGCTGAAAACAGAAAGGAGGAGGTCAGTAAATGAGTGCTGAGTATAATGAGCTCTTCAATCATCTCAGTGGAAATGGCCTCTGGCAAGTGGGCGTTTGAATCAGGAGGTCAGGGGAGAGTTTCAGGCTGGGGATAGAAATTGGGGTGCACTTGGCATATAGTAATGGCAAGGGGTGAGATCAGTGAGAGAGTGAGAAGAGAGATTAAAAAGATGACTGGAAAACACATACATTTAGGAATTGCCAGAAGGAACTGAAACTGTATGAGCAGAAAGAAATAAACAATGATGGGGGGCATTCTAGACAGTAAGAGAAAGCAGAGTTTCAAAGAGTAAGAGTCAACCCCATCAAAAGCTGCTTAGAGATTAAATAAAACACGGAATGGGATGAATCCATTTGATTGGCTGTGGGGATCACACTGATAAGGTAGTTTAAGTAGAAGGCCACAGACCCAAGTCACATGCAGGTCAGACAGCAGAGGGACCAAGGAAGTAGGGGAGTGAGAACAGTGAATTCTTAAGATGTTTCCAAGAGGAGAAGGAAGGAGATGGGGTGACAGGAAGAAGTTTTAAGATGGGGAAACTGGAGATGTCAGAAAAGACAGTAGCGGGTAAAATTTCAACATGTCAGAGGCTCAAGGTGCCACATTGATGGTTCAGCAGAGCCTAACCCAGTAGCAGCTGGCACTGTGGCTCTCATTTGCACCCCCAGCACCTGGCACCCACTAGCTTTTGGACTGAATGACCCCTTGGAGCAGTTGAAGGCAATGCGGGCAGTTAGGTAAGGCCCAGCTTCAGAAGGCTTCTAGCCCCAGTCTAGGAGATCACAGCTGAATCCAATTAGCAAGGAAGACAACAAAAGAGTCTGCTTGCAGAAAGCACTTAAAAAGTCACTTATGAGTTAAAAGTGTATTAACACCTTTGTGTCACAAAACAGCCTCAAGGCTGCAAAGAGCTTTTTTTTTTTTTTTTTTTTCCGTTTTTCTTTTTAAAGGAAGAGGTCAGTATTCCTTGGCCTTACCTTTCAGCGTCTTTTCAAAGGCCTGCATATACCCTTGTCACTCTCCCACTGCTCATGACCTCAGGTAGATGCAAGTCACTGCTGACCCAAGGCCAGTCCTGCCCAGGCTGGGATATCACTGCAAGGGGGCCACCCCATGACCATGCTGCATACACAGCTGAATCAGCCAGACCAAGCAGATATGATGCCTGAGACCCCACTTTCAACTTGGGGACTGCAAAGTGAAAATATAAGTCCTAGCCCTTCAGAAGTTTATAGTTAGGTGCCCAAACTGTTGCCCAGCACAAAGTGGTCATTCAATAAACTCCTGTTGGATGAGTTTAAATTACTATAGTTGATAACCAAGTTAAGAGTCTTCCTAGGTAGGGGATAAACAGTAATGGAAAAAATACAACTAAAAAGAATGTAAATTAAAACAATTAAATTAAAAAGTCTTCCTAAATATCCCAAAAGCAAAGACTATAGAAATACCAGCAAAAGCTAAATGCTTAATTGATTTACCCATATAAATCAAATTAAAATCTTTCCCCATAAAAGATTTGGCAGGTGTTTCACTTAAAAACATTTGATTTTAGCTCTTATTTGAAATCTATACATTTTACACAAATAGCACTGAATTGCTTGACTCTAAACTTCTACACTACTCTTTTCCCAAATGTAATCTGGAAGCACTGGATCATTTAAAAGTCTAATGACTTATTTGCTGAAAATAAAATCTATATCCATTTTTTTTTTTTTTTTTTTTTCATTTAAGCAAGTGATTAAAACTAATTGGCTGCCCAGAAGCAAGCATTACTATAGGGACATTTCTATCAAGGACCTTGACGTGTATTATCGCTTCAAGGAGTAAAATATTCCTTACTGGTTCTTTCCCTATTTAACAAATGGAATGTTCACTAGCTTGTTATAGGAACAGCTATCATTTACGGAGCACTACATACCACTAGGGATCCCACAGTCGCAGACCCAACTCTGCACCCAGAAGGGAAAGTACAGTGTGCGGAAAGCCACGCTCATAGTTACCCGCCTCCGCCGGTGACGTAGCTGTAGCCGCCGGTGCCCAGGCCGTAGCCGTAGCGCTCTCCCAGGAACACCGGCTCGCCCGCCGCGTAGCAGCTCAGCAAGCGCTGCAGCCTGGAGATGCTAGGATTCCCAAGGGGACATAAGCAAGGACTGTTTAATACAATAAATATTTGTAGGGTTCTTGCGTCCCACTGGTGATATTATAGAATATGACACTGAAACCATTCAGAGATGAAATCTGGATGAGTTACAGAAGAAATAGATTGTTTAAAGAAAAGAAAAAAGAACTGAACACTGTACCTTACTGAAAACAGGAGAGAAAATGAGCAACATAGGCTGTCCTCCCCAGTTTTAATGAGCCCCTGGTAGCGTGTGGTTGCCTAGGTCAGGAGGCAGGTTAATAAATAGTACAGCCAGTGTACTATATAACTCGCTTCTGCCCATCTCGTTCCCCAGGGAGTACAGGTTGCATGCGATCAATTGGCAATAACTTCGTATCTCCTTATTTTACATGCTTTTTATCAATTTTGAAAAATTATGTTTCTGAGGTTATGATTTAACATCATTGTTTCAGATATAAAATATTAAATTCTGAGAGCAACCATCATGTTGAAGGAATATGATGTTAGAGCAACCATCATTTCTGGACTGTGTGCAGGACAAATTGCTAAGGAAATTGTGGACTTCAATAACATCCCTTTGCATACAGTTTACAACATGAAGAAGGTGTATGATGCTGATCCTGATGTTGCCACACCAACAACAAGGAAAACACATAAGGTACACAAGGATTGCACAAGTCCAGATATTGCACACAGAATCCAGGAGATCATCAATGAAGATCCAGATGTTTACCTTGATGGTTTGAGTGAAGTAGTTGTACCGTGAATGAAGCAAGTCACAAATGGACGTCATTTTATCTTCCAACAAGATGGTACACCAGCACATAACACCAAAAAGGTGCAAGAATGTCTCAGTGTCAATGTTCCTGAATTCTGGTCAAAGGAAATCTGGCTGGCTAGTTCACCAGATGCAAATCCTTTAGACTATTATGTATACAGCATTTGTGAGAGACAAGTTAGTAAACAACCTCATTCCAGTAAAGAGGCTGTTAAAGCTAAGACTGAAAACATTATGATATCCATGGAGAAAGAAAAGTTAATTAAGCCCTGGGTGTTGGCTCAGTGGATAGGTGCCAGCCTGTGAACCCTAAGGTCACTGGTTTGATTCCCAGCCAGGGCACATAACCAGGTTGCAAGCCAGGTCTCCAGCCAGGTCTGTAGCTGGAGGTAGGTGAAAAGCAACCATACATTGATGTTTCTCTCCCTTTCTTCCTGCCTCCCTACCCTTCTCTCTAAAACTAATTTTTTTAATCTTAAAAAAAAAAAAAAAGTTAAAGCATGCTCAAGATTCCCAAGTCAAATAGAGTCTATTATTGCAGCAAATGGACTTTTTTGAACAATTAAAAAAAAACAATGACTTTGTTTATATATCTACAGATAATAAATTTATTTCAAAAATATAATACTTTTGTGGTACGTTATTTTACTAAAGTTTTACCAATTGATAGCACACACCTTGTATGAATGGTCACATATCTTCAGATGTACTTGGTGAGGTTTGTTTGTTTGTTTGTTTTTAATTATTGACAGCCAAAAGGAAGTTCTGAGGAATGAACAAGGTCCAGAATGGTTGGCAGGTGAGAAGGGGAGGCAAGCAGGCAGGCTTTCCAGGAAATGCTCCTGTTACAATGCATGGTGATGCTTAGGTTTCCCTGAAGTACTTCGCCTTCATCTGTGGTCTTTTTACATTTATTTGTTTATAACTCTTGCCCAAAACTTTGTCACATGTCAACAATGACAGCTTATACAGGGCAATGAGAAGATTTTAAGAGCTGGTTAGCAAAATGCCTGCAACTATTGCTGCTGTAAAGATGGAAAAGAGATTTCATAGAAAAATAAAACCTAGAAGTTACTTTTTAAAGGTGACACAAAGGTTGATGCTAAAAGCTAGTTTTTCTATGTGGTAAGAACTTAAGACCACTCACAAATTGTCATAAAGTACTTCCTTCCGCTGTTTCTTCTAAACTGGAGCTTTCACACCACCCAACCCTAGGTTCCCTCATAATATTAATCAGTGTTCCTTGAAAAATGTTTTTTGATGGTCAGTAACTTAGGATTACATTTTCTTAATTGGCTAAATAAATGTCAATGTTTCTCAAGCCTGTAATTCATCTCCAAGAGGTGGATATGATAGCAAGCATTTCTCTAAATTACTTATGATAGGTTCTGCTCCCACAGGACAGAATTAACATTCAAAGCACTAGTGTTCTTTTTTTTTCTCTCTTTGGTGTGGAAAGAAGTAGGGTCATAAGAAAACAAAGTAGAAAGGGGATGGATGTAATACAACAATAATAAAATTAAATTTAAAAAAAAAGTAGAGATGAAGAAGAGGAGGTTATCTTTTCCATCCAAATTCACCCTGCTTACAAAAATCCCACAATCATACAGCTGAGGCTAAGAGTGAAAAAAATAATAATTTATGAAAAAAATCTTATAAATGTGGTACTAAAAGAGTCTATAAGTCTGTTGATCAGGTTTATATCTGTCTGAAGGTCAAGTCCTCTGTTAATGTTGACAGTTTCTGAATAACCAAAAAATGTTATTTTTGGAAATGAATCTGGTTTTAGCACACAAGTTAAATGTTCTAGGCAACTAATCTAGACTTAGTCTTGGGGAAGTCACTTAATAAACAACTTTGCAGGGGAAGGTAAGTAAGTGTGAGGATACCTATAAAACACAACTCAGTTATGGAGAATGAACCTCAAAAGTCCCCAAGGAAATCACAGCCTTTGGTTGGTAACAGGCCCAGTAAAATTCAAAGTCCTTTAGGGAAAATTTATGTCACCTTCTTGACTAGAAAAGAAATGAAGGGTACTTCTCTTCCTCCTACATTTGGTATAATTATCACTTCAAATCCTCAACCTCCAATTTGTGAGGTTAAAATAACACACTTAGCATCTCCTCTGGGTTTGTTTTCCTAATGACATTAACCATTTCCATAGTCAAAATAACATTTTAAAGGTGAAGAATCATAAACTGAATCTGAAAACTAACACATCCTTCATATTGACTAAAAACTGGACATGTGGCAAACACCAACCAAGTTCCAATTCCGTCCAAGTGGACTGACCTGAAATCTTGCAACTGTTCAGCCTCAGGACTTTAGAAAAGTTAGAGTTCATGGTGATCAAAATTATCAAAATCTTAAAAGGAAAGGTGACAAGGTTCAAATTCAAAAGCACATTTAAGACAACACTGAGTTGTTAGATATTATTGCTGGTAGTACCTCCCCCCGCAACACACACACACACACAAAAAAAAAAGTAAGAAGAACTAAATGAGGATCTGGAAAAATTTTCCTAAAGATGACGGTGTGAAAGCTGCAGTTATAGATGTAGCACAGGCTACACAAGATGCTGTTGATGAGGACATTGCTGGGGTGGCCGTGCGTGGCTCTGGTGGTGACAGCCATGCTCAGGGTTCACTGAGCTTCTTGGATCTGTGGGTTTATCATTTTCAACAAATTTGGAAAATATTTCTGTAAATATTTGTCATGTGCCCCTTTTCTTCAGGAAACTCCAACTGCAGATCTACAAAATCACCTGGAATTGTCCCACAGGGCAGGGATGCTCTGCTTGTTTAAAATTAATATTTATCTTTGTGGTTCATTTGAATAATTACTGTTGCTGTGTCCCTAAGGTCAGAGACACTTCACCCTGCAACATCTAATTTGCTGTTAATCACATCCAGTGGGTTTTTCACCTCAGACAATGCAGTTTTCACCTCTAAAAGTTTGATTTCAGTCTTATGCATACCTTCCATCACTTTTTGAACATAAGGAATGGAGTTGTAATAACTCCGTTACAGACAGCTTAATAGCTGCTAATTCTACCATTGTATCTTTCCTGGGACAATTTCAATCAATTTATTTTTCTCCTAGTTATGGATTAATTTTCCTGCTGCATTGCATGTCCCCTCACTTTTGATTGGATGACAGGGGTTATAAATCTTTTTGGGTGGTGAATATTTTGGTATTTCTATAAATCTTATTGAGTTTTACTCTTGGATATGAACTTATTACTTGGAAACAGTTTGGCCTCTGGGGCTCTTGCTTTTAAGGGTCAGACAAGCCTGGAGCAGTGCTATTTCCCACTATTAGAGCAAGGCCCTTTGCGTGCTCTACCCACTGCCCTGTGAAGCCAGGGCATTCCAGGCTGGCAGGTGTGAACAGGTGCACATACTCAGCCTGTGTGAGGTCAGGCACCATTCCTTCCAGTCATTTTGGTTGGTTCTTTCCCAGGCCTGTGGTAATTTCCTCACTTGCAATGCTGATTAACACCATCATGGTGCCTCCACAGACCTCCTGTGTGCTCTTTCTCTGTGGCTCTGTCCTTTCCAGTGCTCTGTCCCACAAGCTCCAGTGGCCTTGGTCACCCAGACTCTTAGCTTCAGCTCTTCAGCTCTTCAAGCTGGAGTTGGCCAGCTTCCACCTGGGGTCCCATCCCACAGCCATGACTTGGACACTTGCCCAGGGCAGCTGGCAGGGCAGTCATAGGACTCACTGCATTTGCTTCCTGGGTCTCATCTATCATTGTCCTTTGTTGCCCAATGACTTAAAACCCTCATTTCATATATCTTGTCCCTTTTGATGGTTGTTTCAGATGTGAGAGTAAATTCAGTCCCTGCTATAGCATCTTGGCTAGAAAGAGAAATACCCATCATAGTTTCTTAGTATGAATATATGTAGAATATGAAGCCATCTTGAAACGAGAATGACTCCTCACCTTATCAATGTATCATCATCCACAATGACTAACCATGCTATTTTGTCATGGCTGTGATTCAAAAATCTTTCCAAAATGGCAAATGTCTTTCCACAATGACCTAGGAAACGCAAGAGGAAAACTTACAATGCAGTATTTTCTTTAAAATATATGTAATTCATTTTAAAACACTTTTTAGTTTCAGGGTTTTTAAAAGAGAAAGCTTAAATGTTGGCATGTATCTTAATAATTTGAAATTTTTTAATTAGCCTCTTCTAATTTTTACAGACATAGTGAACCAGGGGGAACTTTAAAAATCATGAAATCTAAGGCATTCATTTCACACATGAGAAAATGAAAACTGGAGAGATGAGGAGATTATACAAAGTCACATGACTAACTCGAGGCATAGTAAGACTTGTACCCTCACTCAAATAAACAAGAAAGTTGTGAGCCTCAAAGAAATGACCAAATCCTGTCATCTGTCCTTAGATGTACTTATTCTATAGCAACTGTTAGAACTCCAAGTATCAAAACCATAGGGAAACAGTGGTACAAAAGCATAATTTCATATCTTAATTCATTTTGTAAATACTTGCTGTTAAGTTTCAACATGTTGATACTGAGGCAGGTTCTAGGCTATGAACTAAAGACACAATCTAAGACAATCAGGCTTTGGGGCCTCCAAATAAATTTCAACACCTCATTGCATAATGTTGGGGCCATCATAAGAATAAAATGCTTGGGAAGAAAACCCAAGTTGACAAGTAGGAAGATGCCCCTCATTTCAACAAAGTATTTGGTGACATGATAGAGAACAAGCTAATATTAATTAATATTAAGCTGTTCAATTTGACCTTTATTTTTGTTATCCTTGACCTCTTTCTGTATTTTTAAACATATTATTTTTGAAAGTCATCTCAAATTCCTTTTAGAATAAAGTAGCATATAACTATGAACAATAATAATAATGCTGGACTAAAAATAAGAAATTCAATAAGGAATGCATGAATAAATAAATCATTTTAAAGCCAACCAAAACAGAAGTCTAAAAAGCAAGATTAACCTAAAAATCCATCTGAAATCATTTTTCAAAACTGACAACAACATATTCAATAATACATTTAACACTGTCAGAAGAACTGATAAACCACAAGAGTAACATACCTGATTCCACAACGTACTTACTTATCAATCAAGGCAATCAAGATCAATGACTCTATAAAACTAGACAATTAACTTACTACCTTAATTTTTTTTATTCATACATGTGTTTGGGGAATCAAAAAACTAAAGAAAACATGCAGCAGATACACCGGGTAAAAATTAAGATGAACAAAGAGTATCTGAAGGTGAGGTAGCCAAATAATGACTTCCAACTTTTTTAAATGAAAAGTTTTTTATTAGAAAACCTGCAATCTAAAGAGAAAACGTAGTGCACTTCCAACAATTGAATAATTAAAATATTAGCATATATGGCCATATATATAGCTTATTTACCACATGTAACCAGTGTGGATTGTGGTTCAGTGCTAATCAGAGATACCGACACAACAAGCTCAGACCATAAGCTTCCTGAGGATGGAAACTGTCAGCTTCATTCCTACTTCCCCCGACATCTAATAGTGGCTGGAATCCAGCAGTTGAATAACATCCTGGTTGGTTAAATTGCTAAAATTAAATGAGGAGAGACTTTGGTTGGAAGATGATAAATCACTTTAAACACCCCCTTTGAGCCACAATTCTGAAGGTATAAAAATGTATTGTTAAACTTGATCATAATTGTCACATGCTCAGTCATATCAATATGGCTTACTACAAATGTATAACTGGTCATAGTACTTATAACGTAGTGCTTAATCTGAAAAAATCAGCTCCTATTCGCAACTAAAAATGTTGGGGTGGAAGGAAGGAAAAAATTTACATAAGGCAAAAATTATAAGATACTTCATTTTATTATTAGTTGAATTTACTACTATATTTGCAGAATGGACATTCTGAGGAAGAGGCGTGGTCAAAATGAGGGACTCACCTCTGTCTGTATTGGGAAT
The DNA here is from genome assembly GCA_004026585.1 of Noctilio leporinus. Lineage (NCBI taxonomy): Eukaryota > Metazoa > Chordata > Mammalia > Chiroptera > Noctilionidae > Noctilio > Noctilio leporinus. The sequence continues at coordinate 204,732 of PVIW01001687.1, read as the reverse complement.
TCCCAGATCCACTGTAGGAATGGAACTTTCTGCATGGTCACTGTAGTATTCGATGAGACCCGCCTGACCAGCCCACGTCTGCTTTACAATGGGGACTGAATCAAAAGAGAACAGTCAGTGGTAGTTATATAGGGAAGCCTGGAATCTTGAAGGGGCAGCACAATCCCCTATAAAGAAAAAGGAGAGTTACTTGTTCTTGTTCAGGGCTTTCAAGCCTTGGAGCTCTCTTTCCTACCCTGAGAAAAGCCAAATGCATTTTTGATAGACTCTGGAGCCAAGCATTTTTCATTCCTGGTTATAAATATACTTGCTTCCATATAATGATAAATTATCTGATTATACTGACTATGTTTAACTTGTATATAATCAACAGCCTGATTCTACTGTTCCATTTAATTTTAACTAATTTTTCTCTTTTGCCAATAGGGTTCATTTAAAATTCACAACTGGATTTTTTTTTTTTAAGATTTTACTTCATTATCTTTAGAAAGAGGGGAAGGGAGAGAGGCAGAGAAGGAGAGAGACATCAATGTATGGTTGCTCTTCACCTGCCTCCAGCCACGGGCCTGACTGGAGACCTGGTTTGCAACCTGGTTATATGCCCTGGCTGGGGAATAGAACCTGAGACCTTTGGGTTCGCAGGCCGGTGCCTTATCCACTGTGCTATCAGCCAGGGCTCACAACTGGATTTTTAAAAACCTTTTTAGGAAGGTGGGAAATATAATTACTTCCAAGGATTAGAATAGTTGACGTGGTTCTGACCCAGATGCAATTTTATCTCTCTTAAAATGGGGGCAAGGAGAGGGATCTTTTCAAACTACACTGTTCACACCCAAAGATGCCAATAGGACCACCCAACCCCATAAAGGTCATGACCCTACCATTGGGAATCACTACATACGAGTATAATGTCTGATAATATTTTTGCACTTTTGAAAAATGCGGAAGAAATAAGATTTTGAGAACCACCGCAGATTTTAAAACTCCATTATTAACAGATATATTGTTTTAACACAGTAAACATGAACAACAAAAACTGTTCCTGGTTTTCTGTATTTTAGGGTAAGGTGTTAAAAGGCAGCTCTGTATCCACACTTGATACAGAATTCTACCTGATCACTATGTGATATTAATTCACTTGTCCAACTGAGTAATTATTTTCTTCTGTGATTTTTTTTAAGTCTGTGCATCTCTAAATTTTAAGGAAAAGATGGGGTTTCCACTATAGTTTTAACAGACAAGGTTACCCTATCTAGATTTGATATCCTGTTAATTTAAGGATCTCAACTCTGATGAACCTAATCTTCAGGCCAATATTTTGTGACATCATTAGATAGATATTTGCCTTTTTCAGCCATAATAAAAGTAAATTATATGCAAAAACTGCCAATGTAATGCCAAATTTAAGGTTTAGCTATGTAAGCTCACAAACTCAAAGTCAAACTCAAATAGCTTTTGTATATAAAATGTAAAAGTGCTCCATTTTACAATCCATTATTCACCAGCTTCAAGAAAGAAAAAGACCAATAAATTCTTATTCTAACCCACTAAATACTTTTTATATAAAAACATAACTTTTCTGTAATCATAAAAAAGATTTCTCCATGGCAAAACAAAGATGCAGTGAGTAATGATAAAGTTGCAATGAGAAAAACATTTTCTTTATTGTTCTACTTCCAAATTCCAGCACAAAAAAAATCTTCCCCTTGACACTCTTGACACTGCACTGGCAGTTCACTTTGCACATAATGACCCCGGAAAGGGTTCCCTGCAGTTTGCAGCCTCTAAGTGTCCCCACTTCCAGATAAAATATCCCCACTGCATAGGCTGGAAAGGTCAAGAACTTGCCCCAGTCCCCAGCACTGGGTCTTGCAAACCATGCAGATTCTGCTTCCATTTTCTTGGCCCTTAGCCATTAGTTCTTGTGACTCTAACAGCTTTATAAAGTAGCACAGGTATTTCTTTTCAATTAGCTAATCTTAAATGAAATTAAAATCAAATTTGAGTGCAAATTGGCTCTTTGATATACTTAACTACTCATTTTCAGTTTTCAGTCAAAACAGAAATTTCACTAAAGGTAAGAATTAATGTATGACTGGTTCCCTAACACCTAGCTCAGTGCCTGGAGTATAGTAGGTGCTCAATAAACAGTTAAATGAGGGTGGAATTTTGTAGGCATTCCAAGAGGCCTAGGATTATTTTTGGAACTAGTTTAAAGGAAAGTTTTATCCATAACAGCAATTCATTCTTTGGCACAAGACGGTACCACCATTACTAATCATTTAAAAAATAGGCAAATCATTTTAATATGATGGGGTGTTATGATTCTATAATACCAAAAGCATTCAAAAGTTTGTATCATCTGTCACTACAATTCCTGTGGATCTGTCTTATGTAGCAGGGGCAAAGAATTTCAAGCTAAGACTAAGTTTTGTATAATAACAGGTTAGGGCTTTATTTTCAACCAAGTTGAATTCTAAGCTACTTAACACTTTTAAAATATTGGTCTATTCTATTAGTGTTGTCTGAATTCTAAACTGAATTCATTCTATTATTTCTAAAATATTTTATATGGTATGTAGGCAGTGTATTCCTAAAGATATTAAACATTGAAAAATGTGTGAAAATAGTTACATGATCTAATATCTCATTTTTGATAAAGAGAAGCTTACTTTCAACCACATAACAAAACAATAGTGAATGTCTCTTCAAAGCAGGTTTGCTGCAAGATAACTTAAAATTGAAGCAAAGTAAAAATTAAACTATAATAAAAGCCTGCTGCATAAAAGGCATAAATCTTCAACATGCCCTGAAGTCTTGAGCAGGAGGTGCCATTGTCTCACTAAAGCGTGCAGAGCACACATTTTTACCCCCAGCAAATTTACCTGTGAAACTCTGATTCCGAATGAAAATGAACTTGACACCTGAACACAATACAAAAACTACCACCCAATCAACTGTGAATGACTCTTGATTTTATGGAATCGGTTTTTGACAAACTGACGGTTGTCTTGGTATGCAAGTCAATGACCACAAAATAACAACCTGGCTGCTCATCTCAGGGGAGGGTTACAGACACCTGCCTCAACTGTGATTTAATTTCTGATGGTAGAGATGGGGTGGACAAGAAAGACTTAAAGAGCACCCCACATGGCTGATGTCAAACATTTTAAGGAGATTTGGGACATCTTCATCCGTTTCACAGCAAGGAGAGGACTGAAGGAGGCAACACCTGACTCCAGTCCTCTCTTGAATGAGTAATCTAATCACTCCAATTGACACAGCAGGTAGCCTTGTTCCTGACTGCGTTTTAATCCAATGCCTCACATTTAAATAAGCCAAGTGTGGGGCAGCACCTGTCAGCCTCTCTAATCAGAGAATGCAGTCAGTGCACACTCCTTTTAATAAATTTGTTCCGATCTGCCTCTTCTAGTCTAGATCATTGTAAAGATATCAAATGAGTGTTTTCTAATCTAAACAGAATGAAGTGTTTATTTTTAGGAGCTCAGGAAGCTGTGGAAAGGAACTAAAGGCTGAGCAAATAACGATTTAACCTCTTTAATTAGAGGGAGGTGGCAGGGGAGCATCTCACAGCCGCTGTCTGATGAATGTGAGTGGCAGCCACCCTGAGGTACCTGGGACCCGCTCAAAGGCAAAGGGATGCAAAGGAAATTCCTCACATTTCCTGACAGCTCACAGCACACAGTGAAAAACACTAGCCCAAGAGGAGTGATCAAACTGATATTAAATTGCAGTTTCCTTGCTGAAATATAACCTGATATGCTCTGCCCAATTTCTTGCTTTATATAATTCTTAAAACCCTACTGAATGCTTGCATCAAATAGCGTTGTTGTTTCAAGGAGGTCAACATGTATTTCTTACTTAACTCAAAAGAAAAAATATGCTTTTGCTGACTGTGTCCTAAGAATTTTTTTCCTGGTGGCACAGTGGATAAGGTACCACTTATCCAGTGAACCCAAAGGTCACCGGTTCGATTCCCCAGCCAGGGCACATAATGAGGTTGCAAGCCAGGTCTCCAGCCAGGTCCGTGGCTGGAAGCAGGTGAAAGGCAACCATACGTTGATGTCTGTCTCCCTCTCTGCCTCTCTCCCTCCCCCTCTCTCCTTTCCCCTCTCTCTAAAAATAATAAATAAAATCTTTAAAAAAAATTATTTTTAAAGGATTTTTTTTCATCATTTTTAGATAGAAAGGCAGAGAGGGAGAGAAACATCAATGTATGATTGCCTTTTACCTGCCTCCAGCTATGGACCTGGCTGGAGACTTGGCTTGCAACCTGGTTATGTGCCCTCACTGGGAATTGAACTAGTGACCTTTGGGTTTGGAGGCCAGCACTAATCCACTGAGCCACCAGCCAGGGCAAAATCTTTTTAAAAATATTTTAAGAAAAGAGTTCTTTTTTTCATCATATCAGATTCCAAACATAGTTACATAGTCTTTAGTTTCCCTGTTAACCTACCCCCACCCCTCCAAAAGAAAATCCAAACATACCAAAAAAGAGGTAAAATAATTTTGGAACTGGTCTTTATTCTCAGTTTTTCCATGAGAATATAAAACAATGAATTCAATGTATATTTTCCCTTGCCTTGACTAGAGCCTTGGACAAGTTCTGTCCCTTACCCTCTTCCCTGGGGGTAGCCAACATTACAGGAAGCCAGGAATGGGGGTCATCCTGCCACTAGAAAACTTACTAACTACATACAGCTCACTCTCATTTTGTCAAACAAATACTGTACAGCTTTATCTAAGCTTTATTTTCCTTCATCATCATCTGGTCTTTGTAACTTCAAGTGTTTCTACCACAGGCAGACAGGAAAAGAAAAACAAGACACTTTCAACCCATGTATTCTGCTTGATTACAGCAGTAATACGCTTGACAGGGTAGCAATCTAAATTCCATGCTCCGTGTATACTTGAGATCACTTGTGAATTTCAATTCCTGGATATCCCCATTGCTACTGAAAATAAAGGCCACTTTCACAGCATCTGGCCAGGTCAAACCTGACCTTGAGCATCAACACAAATATCAAATACTGTTTATCAAGTGTTAGGTTTGGAATACATCTAAGGAGATCACAGTATAGCTAAACCATGGCAGGCCTCATCTGGAATTTGGAGCCAGAAAACCTGAGTTCCAGCTGCCTCACTCAACAGATCATAGGAACTTGGGCCAGTTGCTTTTGTCTATATTTAGCTTTCTCACAGTATCAGTAAATAATAGTTACCACATCATAGAAATTGTTAACATGAAATTAGATGACAGGACACATGTGAAAAACACACCAGAGAATGTAAAAGAGGTAGCAGTCAGAAGCTGTTATTGTGCCATAGTCATTGTAAATAACATGACTACTGGTGGCTAAACTAGACTTCCAGAGGGAAGGCAGAGCCCAGAACCAAATGGACATTAAAGTCCCTAAAATCCTGCTACCTTAGACTATCTTCTCAAACAAACAAGTCCAAGTTCAAAGAGGGCCTGCCACAGAAACCCACCTGAGAAAGTTCCATAATACCTTGCAGGCTTCTTTGACCTCCAGATCCAATATTAATAGCAGGAAATCAATGCACTTGGCTAGGGGGTGGGGCGGGGTGGGGGTAATGCTCTTCACAGATTTTAAGATTTAGATAAACATAAAGGTCCATAGTTAACATACTTTTAAGATATTATTGATTATAACCACATTTGAATTGATGTCAATGTCTTAGAACTCTGTAATGACATGGAAAACTTGAATTAAAATATCCATCTGCATGCTAGGACTTCCTTAAGAAGGGACCACTACTATTACTTATAAGACAAGTTTTTCTTTTTAGGTATTTACTCAAGAGAAAATACATATCTTAAAAGCGCCAATGTGCATTTTTGAAATAAATATAAAAAGAAGGAACAGTCTTTAAGAAAACATTCTTTCACCTTGAAATCCCTTTTAATATTTTCATTTGGTTGGGAGACTGTGGGTGGACGTAATACAACATTGTTGTGTAAATGCATTGTTATTCACATACTGTCTCCAAGATTGCAACAGCTAGCTGAGCTTGTCTATTTTCAATTTAAAACACTACTTTAAACAGTATTTAAAAGGGTTAGGACCATCCAGATTTTAGTTCGAAATTGTCCTTCCTAATTGATCTCTGTGATTGAAGTGGTATGATGAGGAATACTGATTAATTAATGCTTTAACTTCAACAATACATGTGTCATTACCCCTTTATTGAGTTTATATCTATTTTTTAAGAAGACAACTTGGGTTTTAAAAGTTCAATAAAAATGAATAACCCAAAACATACTTCTTTCATTATGAAATTTCTTGCATGTTTTTACTGCAACAAAAATATCTTCCTTCTTCACTGGACTTCCCTAAAAAAACAAGGAAAAATACATGTGTATATGAGCCTTGTTGTCTTAACTTCATACCCACACCAGCCCTCACATGCTCTAAAGGTCAAATGCACCAATTTCAGGGGCACCAAACCTGTTTCCAGGATGAGGTCTTAGGGGGAAAGCGACTGTATGTAATTCAACTGACAACAAAGCCTTTTCTGTCCTCCAGACTGGGATGGGAATCCCAGCTCTGCCATTCCCACACTGCACAAGTCCCCTCAGCTCTCTGGACTTCAGCTGCCATTGAAAAAGCAGGAAAGATAACCACCAGTAAAGCTACATCAAAGCACATCACAGGTGCCCAATAAATGTCAGCTACCTTCCCTTCCCTTTTTCCAGCTGGTGAAGATTTTGACAAAAGGTTAGAACTAAGGGAATGTCTTAGTGTAAAATCAGAGCTGTCCCCCTTTGGTGGGCCTGGCCTTACTTTGATGTTTAAAGTATTTTTACGGCACCTTTATTGTCCACCCAAGTCTGGGCTATATAGTGCTGCTCTGTCCTCTGTCAAAAGCAGGATTACTTCACACACCTGTTGGGGGAGGAGGGAGCCCGAGCCCTGAGCTGGCTCCAGGCAAGCTGATCAGTCAGATGAAAGGGGTGCAGAGAGATCTGTAGACAGCCCACTCCCAAGGTCATGGACGGCGTCATGGGTGCTCTGACCACTTCATCACCCGTTTTAGGCCTTCAGAAAAATTCAGTCATGCCTCCTCTACATCACTTGGGCTCGTTTATGGTAACATCTAACCACAGACTCATCATGTTACTCAAGGCACTAGGAGGTTGCCCTCCCCTCCAGATTCCCTAGAGCAAGTATTCAAGAACAAGGAAGCATAGTATCTACAACTGACCAAATGTTGCAGATTCTCCCCATTGTTGCTACGTATGTGTGTCAACATACATTCATCTTTCCAAATGTGTGACTGATGTGAGGATAGTAGATAACATATGAGGGTGGTGAGTAAACGTTTCCTTATGAGGAAGAGCTGGTAACGAATCAGTGTTTCGAGGTCTTCAGGCTCATCCTGGTGACTGGACTGAGGGTCTGCCAAAACGAGGAAGTTCACTCTGGAGATTCGGGACAGTCTCAGGTGAGAAGGCAGCATGGTCACCACATGAGAGAATAATGGGATGGAATTGAGGAGAGGCTTGGGTATCATGGGAAATGTTTGAAACTGCCTTTCTAGGAAATGAAATAGGCATGCCAGTAAACGTGCTGTATCGTCTACAAAAGTAGCTCCAAAGAGCATGGCAAGCAATGCTGCCCAAAGGCTCTGAGGGCACTGGTGCTGGACACATCCCCCTTCTGCCCGCTCATGGTGTGTCTAAGGGCAGCAGGTAAGCGCTCCTCAGTGCCTCTCTCTTCTCCTTTGTGAAACAGGCTGAGGACAGAGCTTACCTTCCAAGGGTATTATTGATAGAAACATGACATACACTTCTTACCTGGCATGTAGCAAATGTTGATTTTTTTTCAGTATGTCAAGTCTGGGACAACATATACCCAGCAGGTAAATTTTCCTTTGATGTGCAAGGAAGTTTTTCTTCTGTTACTTACACAAAGGGGTAGGGAAGAGTGGAATGTGGTAGCACAGCGGGCATCCACACCATCTATACACAACTCAGGCACTGGAGTAAGGGGAGGTCCGTCACCTTTGTCCCAGATATAGAGAGCAATCTGTCCGATGACAAGAGACCGGCAGTGAGTGGAAGAACCCAATCAACCCCACAAGTATGAGAAGCTATGAAAAAGCTCAAGAGCAACCACACATTCTACAGACAGTACTAGATTGAAGCATGTCAATTTGTCGATTCAACAGCTTTTTTACTTACAAAAATAGTAATGCCATATAAATCGATGTCTCTTTTATTAACAACAATTACCTAAGACTCAACATTCTGGCTTGCAAAAATTCCAGTTATCGTAAGCAATTGTTGGGAAACTACTTTGAGGATTCTCAAACATCTCAGAGAAAAATGCAAGAAAATATTATCACGAGTGGTTTCCTGTAGTATGGTAATGATATATCTGACTTGCTGAAAACATCTAAAAATGCAGCCAAAATATCTTTTAAATCATTGCAAACAAATTGCTAAATTTGCACAGAAGTGTGGAGCTTAGGAGATCCAAATGCAAGAGTGAGAACCTGGGCAGAGGCCGCAGAACAGCCCTCCTCAGCAGCGTCGGCTGAGTGCTGGGGCTGCTGGGTTTCTGACTGGAATCACGAGCACACAGCCTAGGACCCACTGCAGTGTGGTGGCTGTCACAAACCTCACAGTGAGCTGCAGCTCTGGAGCTAGATGGACTGGAAACCATCTCCCAATCTCCCCTGCATTTTGTAACCAAAAGCTAGGTCTCCCTAATTGTACCACTTACAGGGTCCAAACATCTCAGAGGGAATCAGAGTGTCCCCACATCAGTACAACCCTCTGGCAGCAAAAGCAAGTGCAAGTCCTTTACTGAGGACTTCAATGCAGGACTCAGAGGATGGCGAGATAAGGTTTCAAAGGAGCAGGAACACTGAGAAAAACCACAGAAGCATCAACAAGTGAGCTGCTGAGCAAGTGCCAGCAGATAGGACTTCATCCGGACCCAGGGAGCCAAATGACCTTGGGGGAAGATGATGCATGGGGGTGGGGTACACTGTTGGGGAATACAGAACACTGTTTTTATCAGAAGACATGATTTCCTGATTACTGAGACTTAACCAAACACACCATAACATACCTCATGTTTCAAATCTATTGTAAAGTCGGACCTCAGGGACTCACTCTCTAACCTCTTGGTAAGCCTGGAAAATAGAGACAATTTGAAGATTTTTCTTAAACCAGAAGAAACATCAAACAAGAATAAATCATTCTTGAAGCTTTCCCATGTTTGAAAACAGGCAAAAGCACACATTTTATGATGAAAATAGGAGTTTAATTTCCTTGAGGCTAAGGACTGTGAAAATGTGCTGCTTGTTGAATATGCAGCATTCATTATTCTAGCACCTGGCAAATAACATAAAATAGAATACAAAACAATGCAATACAAAATATTAAATGTCTTTTTAAAAAAGCCCTGAAGTTTGTTGACTCCTGATAATCCTTACACTAAAAATGACATAAAAAGAAAAAGATTGCTTTCACCCTCCAAGTCAATTATAATTTGTGGAGACTTTAGTGGAACAGAGTACCTGGTGTTGGGGAAGAATGTCATTTTCCTGCTTAGAAAATCCTCCATGGTTTGATGCAATGCAGAATCAAGCTTCATGCCCCCAAACGCAGGTCCCACCTGCCCCACCAGGTACAGTCCTGCTGCTCCCTTCTCTTGCACCCTGCTCCAATGCCCTCACCCACTTGACTCAGCAAACTTGTTTCAAGACCAAATCAAGACCACCTTCTCTGTGAAACCCTTCCAAACTTACCCATCAGAATAAATGAAAATTTCCTTTGCTCCCAGAGGAGGACACACAGCCCCATTAGCTTTGTCACATGCCTTATAATCTGTTGCTCGCACATCCTTCTCTGCCTACACCTTCCATGTCCTGCCAGCTCTGCCCACCATGCCTGGCCACAGTGAGCACTCAGGGAGCAGCCTCAATAAATGAGAGTGGCAGCCCTGGCTGGTGGCCCATTGGATAAGGTGTGGGCCTGTGAACCCAAAGGTCACTGGTTCGATTCCCAGCCAGGTTCATAGCTGAGGGCAGGTGAAAGGCAACCATACATTGATGTCTCTCTTCCTCTCTGCCCCTTTCCCTTCCTCTCTCTGAAAAATAATAAATAGAATCTTCAAAATTAAATAAATAAAATAAATAAATGAGGGTGGCATAGTCCTTGATTCCAAGCTAAGTGAGGTAGACTTACGTGCTCACCACAACTAATGGGTCCCACATGGTTCTATGTTCATGACAGGGCCAGAGATAAGACCATCAGTTCCAATTACAAACCTCCTAACACATATTTTAACTATAAAGAAACAATAGCGATTTTTGAAAAAGTATTTGGTTAGCCAAAAAGTTTGACTTTTAAGTAAAAATAAAGCACATTTTTCGTTTTCACCAATAACTTTATTGAACAATGTATGTACTCTTTTGTCCCACTACTTTCTGCCGTCTTCCCAAAACTTCTCATCTTTTTGAGAAAAGAACTGTTCCAGGTGCCTTTGCAGTCTTCCAGGGAATTAAAATTTCTTTCGTTAAAGACCAAAATAAGGGGAAATTCAAAGATGCAGTGTCTGGTGAATGTGGCAGATGAAACAGAACTTCCCCACCACGTGGTAACTCTTTTTGCCTGGTCATCAAAGAAACATGTGGTCTCATGTGATCCTGATGGAAGATTATGTGTTTTCTGTTGACTAATTCCAGACACTTTTCAAGTGCTGCTTTCAGTTGGTCTAACTGGGAGCAGTACTTGTTGCAACTAATCATTTGGTTTTCAGGAAAGAGTTCATAATAGAGGATTCCCTTCATCCTGACCATATACATAACATCACCTTCTTTGAATGAAAACCGGCCTTTGGTACAGTTGATGGTGATTCATTTCATTTGCCCCATGATCTCTTCCTTTCCCCATTATTGCAAAGTATCCACTTTTCATCACCCATCACAATGTTTTAAAAACAGAGCATTTTCATTTCATTTAAGTAGAGTATAACACGCAGAAATACAGTCAAGGTTTTTTTCTCTTAACTTATGTGGAACCCAAACATCAAAGTGATTAACATAACCAAGCTGGTGTGAATTATTTTTAACACTTGATTTAGATATTTTGAGTATGTCAGCTATCTCCCACGTGGTATAACATTGATTGTTCTCAGTTAATGTCTCCATTTGATCACTATCAATTCCAACTGGTCTACCTGACCATGGAGTATCATCCCACAAGAAATCTCAAACTTCACAAACCACTGTTGACACCTTTGATCAGTCACAGCACCTTCTCCATACACTGCATAAATCTTTCTTTGTGTTTTAGTTGCATTTTTACCTTTCTTGAAATAATGAAGCATAATGTGCCAAAAATGTTGCTTACTTTTTTGCATCTTCAATATTAAAATGCTACACAAAAATTTACCAATTTGTTAAAAATTTTAAAAATACATGCTCATATATCAGCTATCACATACAATCTAACAAAACAAAACTGCTTTGAATGAGGTTAAAGACAACTAAGCATTACTAGAGCCATCTTACAGAAAAAATGAACAAACTTCTTGGGCAACCAATAGTAGGACGTTTCAACAATCTTTACTGAGTTTTTAGCCTGGTTGAGACACAAAGATTTCTTTAAAAAAAAAAAAATGTAATCTTTTACTCAAGGAAAGATGAAGAAGATGATAATTTAGTTTTGGTTATAAAGCATTTGTCTCATGGTTGATATTAACATAGCCTGATGGCAGGTAGCTCCAAAAGAAGCCCAATGCAACCTCTATCATCTTCCTGCTCAGTATCTGCCCACAGATTGGTGAGCTGGAGTAAGTGAGGAGACATAAAAACACCATGTTCTCAGATACATTCTAATATTCTAATACATTAAGGGGTAAAAAAGTCTGCCCTGGCCTGGAATCTTGTCCAGTTCCAATGCTCATTTCGAGCTCATTTTTATAAATAAACTATGTCAAAGTATCAAGGTAGCTTTAGAATTTGGACTCATGGCAAGTGCCCCCAATCTGATCAGAGCACATCCAGACTCCAAAGATGAAAACGTCACACCTGGGCTTATTGCCACAGGCAAAGGATACACAGCTTTGATCAAAACCCAATGCGTGCTGACCCCCAAGGTGAGATGGTCACCCTTCAGAAGTGCCTTCCTGGCAGTAAAAGCCTCAAACTGTTAGCTTATGTGCTGTCAGCTCTTCATCTTTAAAGTTTCTTTATCATCCAATTCTTGAAACTTTCTTTTTGGGGAGAACCTCTGAGGGGAAAGTGAAGACCATGGATTGGACTGAGTATCTGTAAGATGGACAAGTAAGTACGTTCACTGACAGTTTGGTGTGGCTGTGCCTAGCAGCCCACGGAGTGAGGGCTGCCTCATGTGACCGTGTGACACCCTGAGCCCAAGTCAGTCAGTCACCTTGAAAATGTGTCCAAATTTTAAAAGTATGCAGGGTGTTCCCCTAACTTAAAAAACTAGTCCTAGTGGAACTAGTTTTCATTTTTCTATATACTAAGCAAGACAGCACAAGGGTTTTAAAATGCTAATTTCAATAACCAACAGTGCCAAAAAAAACAAGGTCAGGAGTTTCCATTGCATGAACAGTTCCTCATTAAATATTCAGTTCCTGACAAATATGATGCTTGATATTCAGCTTTCCTATTTTTAAAATGTGAAGTCATGCCCAATAACAGGTCTAATGACACAACTAGCCAGACTGGAAACTACAATAGACATAGGGCCTCTTCAATTCCATTCCAAGAAATCTTCCTATAATACTTTTCCAGTCCCACTTGTGAGCCAGTCAATAGGGTGAGCTGTTGAAGGAAATCTAGGTAAGATTCACTAGTGGGAAAACAACGGAGAAGGGTAACAGTGTTCTGTAATGATAACTAAAGAAATCACCTTATGGGGAAATAATGAGTTTCTCCAAAGATGCAAGCATGTTTTTAATGATACCGTTGTTGGAAGATCCCATAGATGGATCACCAGGAAATGTTGGGCAGTGCTAGTTCAAACCTCACTGATATGAGACTGCCAGGACAAACACAATTTTTGGTGGTAAAACGTCTAAGACAGCGTATGTTATGAACCCTCTTTAGGTAACCAGTTTTTCTGGTGACTTCAGCTGGAGGAATACTTTCCTAACTATGTAAATTGTTGTCTTACTTACTAAGTGGGCCAGAAAGTCAAGGAAAGGTAACAGGGAATCAGTATTCCTATAGAGGATGCTGTCAATCACCTACACAATACAGCTCCCCCTCCTTCTTCCCCGAGAGATTCTGGTTGTGATTAATTCTTGAGTCAAATAAACGGACTCCAGGGTCAGAATTAATTTATTCCCAACTGAAGCACTGAAATTCCCTGGCAACTGTTACTGGTCCAGGAGATGGAACACTCCTGAAGTTGATCCAACCAACTTCACTTGGATAAGGCCCAACTAAAGACTCAGAACAAGCACTTACTTTCCATAGTTAGAGAGGTTCTCTACTCCTGAGCATAAATAAAACACATGTAGCCCTTATGCTTTGAAACCACAAAGGAAACCAGATTCAGGATAAACTGATGCTGGGTACTCAACAGGAGAGAGAGAGAAAACCAGGGTCCTCAGTAACACTGTCGATCTTCTGCATCAACCAACCAACCACTGACCTCATCTTCCACATACAGTAACAGTATGTCCTCCGTCCAGCCTGTAAATTGATGTAGTTCCCAGCAACAGGAAGAAATCAAGTCAACACATTAGCTTCTGAATGGGAGGAATCAACTGGAAGGATCCAGTTTTGTAGTTGCTGGACCTAATTCGTACTTATGCCTCCTTTAGTTCTAAATGTAACACCAATATCTTGAAAAATAAATTAGAATCTATTAGCTGTATCTTGGCCACAGATAGTTTCTATATCAGACAGGTTATATAATTTTATTTGTTTGATTAGTGCCTGTACCATGAGAAAAAGGAAACATAGTCTGAGATATGCAGAATATTGCATTTTGTCCTATGGTAGAGTCTGCATTTTTATGTTGTTTTATTTTTGCTGGCAGTGCAAAGGGCGAACAGACAGGGAGAAGACCATGGATGTGAATTAACTACAAACATTCTATGGTTTGTTGGCAATTAATTGTTCAGTGTTGTGAAAGCAGACAATATGGTTTGGAAGGTTAATTGGTGCCTCCTTCCTCTATGCAGTTATGGGGTAAGTATTAGAAATTTTCTGAACGCATGCAAAAGATTAGTCTTTTGGCCCCAATTCCCTTAGATATAGGTCCCTACAGATCCTACTGGAGTGAGATGAGGCCATCAGCCTTCTCTCACATCTCAGCAGAAAATATTATTAAGCTTTTCCAAAAGGGAGTGAGCTGCCAATTGTCAACAGTTTTCAATGACTTCATAAACACAAGGAAGAGAGTGAGGTACCTGTGAGACTCTCTATAGAATGCTGGACAATGCATAAAAAGTGTCCCTTTAACAAGACGAACATCTCGGCTGGTGCAGAACCTCCAACTCCAGTTCACAAAGCCTCTGGCAGCTGGTCACATGGAGACATGAGGCAGTTAGGAGATAAAGCCATGGAACCAGCCAGTGTTTGGAGGCTGCTACACATGTGAGCAGTGTGGTAGAAGGGCAGAACCATAGACCCAGGGGTTCCATTGATCAGGTGACGCCTTAATGCCAGCATGGCAAGCAACAATACTGGACGAGGCTGTCCTGTGTGAGGATAATGGAAGTTGAAGGTATGTTCAGGACACATCACCACCACCCACCTGGTTTAAAAAGGAAAGGTAGGTATTTCTTACACTTAACTCAATAAAAAGTGAATGGCATTCAACCTTTTTTTTTTTATTTTTTTATTTTTTAAGGTCTCTAAAAAGGGCCTTACTAGATGGGGAAATTGGGATGGAAGGTGAAATGCTCTAAACTTCCAGGATTTGTGTCCAAGATGAAGTGCCTCCAGGACAGAGAAAGGTTATGCTGGCTTCAGAGAAAAGGCGATAACCCCAGGATTACTATCTCGCTGGGTCTGCTGATTTCCTCTTTGGCCCTGGGGGTAGGAGATGCTGTCTGTGGTCAGTGAACATCACAGGACAGGTTATAGCTGTACCTGTCCCTCTCTCAAGAGAATGACAACTTTCTCTTCTCAGTTCCCCTCCACCCTGCCCCAGGCCCCCTAAGAATGGGGTAGGGAAATGATGTAGGTCCTCCTGGACATGCCTGGTACAGGCTGGGAGCAGGGCACCCTGGCTCTGCTATCTCAGGACAGGGTACAGAGGTCAAGCTTTTGACCTGGAGGTAACAGAATCCACTGTGACCAGTTTAAGCACAAAATGCAGTTTTAAAGGCATATGGATCTGGATCACAGGATCACTGGAAAATCAGATGAGACTCGGGGCTAAGACTGCCAGAACAATCCTCAGATTAATACCACAGAAATGGGTGCTCAAGCAGTTGTGGCCTCTGCCTCCATCAGTCAGTGGGTACACCAGGAAGCCACCATATCAGCTTCCAACCCCCAAACAACATCCTCTGTCCTGACCCCTCAAGCCAAATGGACAGCCAAGCATTGTCTCCTTCCCCATGTAACTGTTCCCGAAAAGAATTTTCCAAGCTGCATCTACCTAATGCAACAGCCTTACAAGGCTGTTCCCTAGCAGTAAGGGCATTACTGATGGCATTTTTGGATTCTCAATAGAAAACACTGATAAGCTGGACTCTATTTGTCAAGGAAAGGATCACACTGGAAGGAACTATCAAGCCAGCCACTCATGACAAGATATCTACCACCTGTGTACAAACAATGGGCTAGGAAGCTTCTCAAGGCTCCAACCCCTAGTAACAGCACACTTCATGTAAGAATAGAAACCATTTCACCTTTGAAGGCATAAAGCCCACAATTATCTATCAACTTTCCATTCCTTAAAAAACAAAAACATATAATAATTACTCCAAAGTACTCATGTTAAAAGGGGACCTATCAATACCAACATTTCTCCTGAATTACAACTTAATTATTCTTGTTTTCCACATCTAAGAAAGCATTACTACAATTATACATACAAATAGCTAGGTATGAATATACCACCTCCTGACCCACTGTGTTTAAGCACGCATACCCAGGAACATGATAAGTAATCAACTGCCAATCCCAGGTGTGTTATAGATCCATTTTCTTACTAGCAGTCAAAGGCCTATTGCTCACTGGGACCATTAGTAACAGTAAAAACTTACCTCAGGGCATGTACGTGCCCTCCCTTAGTTTCATGATTTATTTTTGTTTGTTTATTTTCATTTTTATTGAATTTATTGGGGTGACCTTGGTTAATAAAATTATAGAAGTTTCAGGTATACAGTTCTATAATAAACCATCTGCATATTATGTTGTATGCTCACCACCATAATTTATTTCCTTGTTTTGCAGGTAAATGAGAGGAAGCACAGAAAGGCTGAGTGATGAGTCTGAGGGGACCAGTAAGTGACGGAGCCGAAGAAAAGAACACCCACCCATGTCTTCCCACTCTACCATGCACTTCCTCTGGCTGAAACCCTTCTAAGATCCATCAGTTATAATATTCAGTGAAATTGAAATAAAAAACATCAAATAAATTCTTACTTGTTTACAAGTGGAAAACTAAGGGCCCAGCCAGCAGCAAAGTCTGGATATTTAAAAACTGTAGGATTTTCAGAAAAGGCATAATGGTGAATTATTGTAGATTCTTCATCATGCAGTGCTTTTCCTAAAAACCATTCCTGTGAAATTAGGACATAAAATGTCATTTTTCAAAAAGGAAACATTCCATGTAACACCAAAAATAAAGTCATATCATTAGTTTTAACTAAAATATTTAAATATTCTAGGTGATAGAATTAGCGCAATTATTTATTTTTAAATTTTTAACAAAAATATCATACTCATAATAATGAGCAGAGCATAATCTTTTTTCCATAGAAAGAGTAATTTAATATCATATCATCAGGATAAACAAAACTTAGTCATTATATAATAAATATAAAATGCGGTATTTTATAGAATATTCCATATCAAAATATTATTAAGGCAAAGAAAAGAGTTTACTTCATGCCCCACTGAGGTTTGCAAAGAATTTGAAGAATTCCTTTAGAATCAGTGCCCATTATTCATTTATCATTTGTTCCATTAACATTTATTATTAATTGCTATCAATTAACCTTTAACATTGATTCCACATCGAACAGGAACATTGCTTACACAATAGTGGGGAGACAGAAAATAAGCAAGTAAATAAAATGGCTTCAGACAGTGACTGCAATGTGCAATGATGAAAATATAACAGTGTGAAAGAGGTGATAACTGAATTGAAGAGTAAGTATTATAATAAATATCCAGGAGCCAGCAATGCACAAATCTGAGGAAAAACAGTCAAGACATTTAATAAAAAGTGTGGCTAGAATATGAGTATACTAGGCATGAGGAAACAAGGTATGAAAGAGAGAGGCAGAAGACAGACAAGAGTGAGTCTGACATGCTAGTGGAACGCAACATAGATGTGATTCTAAATGCAACAGAAGACTCCCACTTCACAGGCCACAACAGAATAGCTGGGCTCAGACCTACTCCCTAACTTAGGACAAGTATAAATGCAGGAGAAATTACTTAAAGAAAATGATTGAGGGTATCAGAAAACAACAAAGACAGATAGGATAGGAGAACTAAAATCCCAGAGGAAAGGGGCACCCATCCATGGAAGCCCCATATTCACTTCCTTTAACCCTGAGGAATTTTCTGGTTGCCAAAGCACAACACAGAAAGCAGCAGCTGAGGACTCTGCAACCTCACTGGACTGACAGGTTGGAGCTGGAGACTGCCAAAAAGGTAAAGACTTAAGAGCATCCCAGTGAAGTGAGCCCAAATTGCCACATGTAATCTTCCTTCGATTCCAAAGCCAAAAGAAAAACCAAGAAGCAAGTGGGAAACAGCAGTGAAAAGGCTAAAGAGCAAAGCACGGACTCCAGCAGTGGTGTGGGGGAGCCCCAGGCTGAAGTATAGGGTCTGCCAGGGGAGAAGGAGTCTAGGAGCAAGGACATGGACCTACTAAACAAGGTCTACAGCCCAGAAGAACATTAAATCCTCCTGTAGGAAGAGATAACATTCACAGCCCCTTTAGTTTTTTAAATAAAAACACCTGACATTTAGTGAAATTACCAGGCATGAGAAGAAACAAGACTATACTAAAAACAAAGAACATAATGAAAAAGGCACACACAGAAAAATCCAATTTTGCGGTTATGAAAAACATAACTATGACTCATACATTTAATAGATAAAAAATGAAAAATTTTTCATTTTTTATAGAACTAAAATATAAAAACAAGAGTCAAAAGTAAATTCCAAAACTGAATAATGCAGTAACAGAAATTAGGAATTCAAGAGAATATTAGACACAAGAGAAGCAAGGATTTGTGACCTAGAAGGCAATTCAGTAAAATATATCTAGACTAATATACAAAAAAGAAATCAAAAGGAGAAAAATGTAGAAAAGAGCATAAAAGCAACATAGAACATAGTGAAAAGACCTACAATAAATGAAATTGGAAATGCAGATTAGAAAGAGAATGAGAATAAAACAAAATCAATTTTTGTAGAAATATAGCCTTAGAATCTTCTAAAACTGACAAAGGTCATCAAGGTATAGATTCAGAAAACTCTATAAATTCCAATCAAGATAAATATAAAGAAAACTACGCATAGGTATACGTTGGTTGAAAAACCATACAGAGAACATCTTAAAAGTACTGAGGGAGAATACACATTTTTTTCAAAAAAGCAAGACACACAGCAGACTTTTCAACAGGAAAAAAAAAAAAAAACAGAACACGAAAGGCAGTAGTACATCTTTACACTGATAGAAGACAACTGAGGCCAACTAAAAATGCTCTATTTAGTGAAACTATCTCAGGTGGAGTGGGAAACCACTGGCAGTTTTCAAGCAGGTGAATGATTATCATCTGAATTACAGAGAGGCCAGATTTTTAGGATGGCAAGAGTGAAGACCAGATGATGAGTTAGGAGGCTCTAATAATGGTCAAGGCAAGAGATGATGGCAGCCTTGACAGGGTGGTGGCATTAAACAGGAAGGGAAGAAGAATGAGAGGTGTATTTTGGAGGTCGAGTCAACTGGACAAGCCAACATGGGGTTGAGGGAAAAAGAGAAATCTGTCATGAGTCCTAGGTTTTTTATAGGAACAATTGGATAGATGGTGATGCCATTTCTAGGATGGGGAAGCCTGAAGATTGAAGGGGTTTAAAGGGTTACTAAGAGGTCAGTTTTGAACATGTTTAATTTGAGGTCCCTATTAGATGGGTAAGTAGGCAGTTTGATGTGAGTAGGAAGCACATCCTTCAGTTTCTTCACACGATGCTCTAATGTGACCTGTCACTGAGGTATTCCCTGAACACCCTACTTAGAATAGTACCCAGTCTATCCCCATCCCTCTTACTCTGCTTTATTTTCTTCATAGCACTAATGATCATTGGACACCATGCATTTTTGCTTATTGCTTATTTCCCGTGCAACGGGAATATCCCCTGCTTGTGGGTAAGACTGTTGTCCACTCTGCTCACTGCTGTATCCCAGAACACCTAACATGTACTAGGTGCTCACTAGTTTCTGATTAAATGAATGGAGAAAGCCCACGATGGCTTTTAAAGGCACCACCCCCTATGAAAGAAACTACAGCATATAATTTAAATCATGTACCCTAAGTTCTAAAAGTTTTATACATGTTTTCTCTTTTCCAACTATCACCACCTCACTCCCTATTGCTTATCAGAAAATAAAAGCAGGAGAAATACAGCATGATTTCTTAAGAGTCCCCCTTCTGCTGTGGTTGTGTTCCAGATACCTCCCAGAGTCTGAGTTGTGGTCCACTCAGCAGGGTCATAGATGAACTGTGTGAAAGCCATCAACATAGCCTGTATGGTTAAGTTCACAGTTCCTCCACCTGATGATCTCCTTCTTGATACTTTATCTATAAACATTTTAAGTCATTACTGGACAAGCGGAATGATTACAGGGCAAATGGCCTCAGCTTAAGATAGAAAGTTCAACATTTAAAAAAATCAATAATATAGCACTTCATCAAACTACTAAATAATTACCAATATGAAAACCATCACATTTAACATACCATGTCAGTATAGCTTATTTTTTAAAAAGTTCTGTATATTTTAGCCTCTTCCTCACTAATCTTTCACTATTATAATCTCTTGTTCGAACAGAATTTTATGCAGAATATGTTTTTTATATTTCAACCCCTAATGGCACTGGTCAGCTAATATCTAATATATAAGAGTGTTGGTCAATATTTTTTCAAGGCATATACTGTAAACTATTTAAAGAGATTAATATAGAATATGTGAAAAGAGGCACTCCTCCAACTTTCTTAATGGTTTTCTTAATAGCTTCCTAATAAAGATAGTTATAATTCAGATAAACTGCATAAAAATAACTTGGACATTGTTCTATTAGTACCTTAGAATTATTCTTTTCCCACCCAGTTCTCCTCCATTAAAAATAAAAAAGCAGAACTAAATACATAAATGACAAACATTCAATAGTAGGAATTGCTTATGGAAACTGGCACATTTATAAAATGAAATTGTAAACAGCCATTAAAAATTATAAAAGTGCCCTGGCGTGTAACACAGTGGATAAGGTGCCGGACTGTGAACCCAAAGGTCGCTGGTTCGATTCCCCAGCCAGGGCACATAACCAAGTTGCAAGCCAGGTCTCCAGCCAGGTCCTTGGCTGGAGGCAGGTGAAAGGCAACCATACATTGATGTTTCTCTCCCTCTCTGCCTCTCTCCCTTCCTCTCTCTCTGGAAATAATAAATGAAATTAAAAAATAAAATAAAAGCCAGTGGCAATCGTTTAAAAAAAATTGTAAAAGCTAAAAACATCAAGAAATGTCAGCAAATGCACACTTATATTAAAAGCATACACTAAGAAAAAAACCTGCAAGATATGGAAATTTATAGAAAATCACCTAGAAAGGCAATTTGACAAAGATTATTTCAATAAAGATTCCATTTTTCCATTTAAAATACTGTACAACAGCATAAATTCTCATTAGTAAGAATGACAGGAGATAATGAAGGAAAAACTGTCAGAAGCAAACCAAATAACTGACCCTCTAACATAACACAGGAGCCCCCAATTCCCAGACAGTGGCCTGGTAGGAACTGGGCCACACAGCAGAAGGGGAGTGGCGAGCAGAGGGCAAGTGAGTGAAGCTTCATCCTGATCCCCATCACTTGCATTATCACCTGAGCTCCACCCACCCCCAACCCCATGTGTGGAAAAACTGGTTTCCATGAAATGGTCCCTGGTGCCAAAAAGGTTTAGAACCACTGCTCTAACATATTACCTCATATTATTTTTATGGAGTGTATTTGCATCAATATTCAAGCCAGGTTTGCTCTATACTTTTTTCCCTAAAATTTCAAATGGTAGGGAAAAGAAACCCACTGGTTTACGATAACTTCAATATTATGTAATTTTCATTCCAAATGCTAGTTTCGAAAGAAAGCAAGCATCCTAGATTTTCCCCCCTAAGATAGAGTTCAGAAAAGAGAAGAACCATCTCATTTTGCCTTTGTTCTTACTTTTCATGAACTTGCTTTGAACTTAGGAATTTATTCCAATTTTCATTAAAAATCACAGTGAGTCACCATCTCCTGAACAAAATTAGAGTATGGATAATGGGGAAATAATCTCCAGGTGAAATGAACACTAGGAGGAGATTAAAACTCCCACATTCTGAAAAAGATATGGGAGTTTTTTCCAAATCAAAAGGAAACATAAAAGCCTAACAAATGTTTCCCATAAAGCATGGCAAAAGGTAGATGCTGGTTAGCATCATCTGAGACATGGTCATAATTCTTCTTTCCTTTGAAGGACTTATATTTTAAAGAAATAACTTTCTCATTCAGTTATATCTGAATCTTCTCAGAAAGCAAAAGCATGAAGAGAAATTACAATGGATCCTTAAAGCACTTAAAAAACACAGAAACTGGGGCTTTTATGATGGTAACAAACACTTGAGTGCTTGAGAAATACACCATTGCCCAGTTTTTGGTGTTTATATACACAAACTAGACAGACAGTCAGAAGTCACCTTTCTTTTCCAGTGTCCTCAATAAACCTGACCTAGTTCTGAGTGCGTATCAGAACAAGGATGAGGCAGGTGTCTGGTAGTATCAGAAAGGGCCCATTCTGTGTATTCCAAGTTTAAAGCCTTCTATAACATGATCAGGGTGAACCTAGGCTTCTCAAAGAGAATGAGCAGCCTGATTTTTTCTCAACATGTGTCTGAATCAGCCCTCTGAACCTTCAGAGGCACTGAACAGAGCACAGCATGAAAGCTGACATCAGAGAATTACTCACTTATTCACAAGTGTTTGCTGACCACCTCTAAGTCTTTTACACTCTGTGCATGCTGGGGATTAGAGGAAAACAAGATCCAACAGTTACATACTATCTGCACAAAATGAAATTTGAAAACATGAAATCAGCAGCCAAATTCTAATGTTAAGGTGCATCCCTTCTCACCTCCTCATGCAACCATAGAAAGAATGACAACCAGATCTCAAAAACAAATAACAACCAGAACTATCATAAACTGGAGCTATATAGAAGTCCAACAACAAGGATTTAAAGAAACCACATTCATTCAGATGGGTAGAAGGGGCACAGTTGCAAAGATGGGGTAGAGAAAAGGTGTGGCTCAGACAAGCAGATGTGGTGGAGAAGGTGGAGGAATGGACGGGCCACATTTATGTGTGGTGCATAAAAATTGGGAGGGATACCCTGGGAGTGAGCGAATCTAGCCCCAGGCCAAACTGCACAGTCTAGGGTTCCAGCACTGGGAAGAAAAATGCCCATCATCTCTGGCTTTAAAAACCAGTGGGGCCCTGGCTGGTAGCACAGTGGATAAGGTGCTGGGCTGCGAATCCAAAGGTTGCTGCTTCGATTCCCAGCCAGGGCACATAACCAGGTTGTAAGCCAGGTCTCCAGCCAGGTCCATAGCTGGAGGCAGGCGAAAGGCAACCATACATTAATAAAAAATAAATAAATAAATAAATACATAAATACATAAAACAGTGGGGATTGGGATGGTGGAAGAAACTGCTGAATTTCCATAGCTTAAAGGGCCTGCATGGTCTTAGAACATATGCAAACATCAGAGCAGCAGCTAGAAGGGTGCCAATCATATATAGGAAGTGGGTGAGGTGATTAAAACTGGGGTGAGTGCTGGGCAAGTAGCCAGAAGCCAGACAGTGGCATTGTCCCCTCTCCAAACCCCCTACCTCACACAGAGCCACAAAGAGATGAAGTGGTTGGCCCTACCCTGGCAATCACATAAGGCTCCACCCCATACCATTTACAGGTGTCTTTGCTACATAGGCCATGCTCCTAAGGGAGTAAAAGCAGCTCTACCTGATACACAGAAGCAAACACTGGGAGGCTGCCAAATTGAGGAGGCAAAGAAATATGGCCCAAATGAAAGAATAGAACAAAACTCCAGAGAAAGAACTAAACAAAATGGAGATAGCCAACCTATCAGATGCAGAATTCAAAACACTGGTGATAAGGAGTTCAAAGAATTCATAAAATATGTCAAAAAGGAGAGAGAGAGAGAGAGAGGGAAAGAAAGAAAGAAAGAAAGAGTACACCAAGTGAAATAAAAATACACAGGGAACCAACAGTGAAGAGAAGAAAGCCAGCTTTAAATCAACAATGTGGAACAAAAGTAAGAAATAAACATTTGACCAGAACAGAAAGAAGAAACAAGAATGCACAAATCAAAGATAGGTTTAGGAGCCTCTGGGACAACTTTAAATGTACCAACATCCAAGTCATAGGCGTGGCAGAAGAAATTGAAAATTTATGAGAAAAAATAATAGAAGAAACCTTCTCTAATCTGGAGAAGGAAATAGACATACAAGTCTAGGAAGCACAGAGAGCTTCAAACAGGTTGGACCCAAAGAGAACCATATCAAGACACATCATAATTAAAATGCCAAAGGTTAAAGATGAAGAGAGAATCTTAAAAGCAGCAAGAGAAGAGAGTTATCTATAAAGGAGTTCCCATAAAAGTATCAGCTGATTTCTCAAAAGAAACTTGGCAGGCAAGAAGGGGTTAATAAGAAGTATTCAAAATCATGAAAAGCAAGTAAGCTACCTAGATTACTCTATCCAGCAAAGCTATCATTCAGAACGGAAGGGTAAATAAAGTGCTTTCCCAGACAAGGTAAAGCTAAAGGAATTCATCATCTCCAAGCCATTAGTATATGAAATGTTAAAGGGGCTTATTTAAGAAAAAAAAGATCAAAACTATGAACATTAGAATGACAATAAACTCACACCTATCAACAACAGAATCTAGAAAACAAACTAAGCAAACAATCAGAACAGGAATAGAATCACAAATACGAAGATCATATGAAGGGTTACCAGCTGGGAGATGGAAGGGAGAGAATAGGTGAAATGGTGCAGGGATTAAGAAGCATAATTGGTTGGTACAAAACAGGGGATGTTAAGAGTAGTAAAGGAAAGGGAGAAGCCAAAGAGCTTCCATGCGTGACCCATGGACTTGAACTAAGGGAGGGGTTGCTGGAGAGAAGGGGAGAACTGGGTAGAGGAGGACAAAGGAGGAAAAACTGGGACAACTGTGATAGCATAAGCAATAAAATATACTTAAGAAAACAGTTCATTGTAAGGCCCATCCTCAGCTAAAAAAACTTAGAATTATTTAATACTGCTTCCAGATATTCAACTATCATTCCATTCTTTTTCATTTTAAATTAAGTGTTTTACTAGGTTTAAAACCCTCTTAGTCAAAATCTTCATTTAAGCATTTTCCCCAAAAGATAAATACTGGTTTTGAAACTGAAGTCACCTTTGAGGGATCATATCTTCTGAGTATTTCTAAGAGTTCTGGAACTTGTATTCTTGTCTCTTCTTCACAGAAGAAAATCCATGATGTATTTCTGCTAAATGCTGCAGAAAAGCTGACAAAAGGAAATAGGCTATGGTAACCATTTCTATAAAGGGAGGTTTTAATAAGGTTTAGAGAGTCAAAAAATGGATGAAGGACATATAAAATGGCAAGAAATCCAAATTTTTCCTTATATTTTTCTTTAATGTATAGTTTCAGCTTATAGAAAAACCTGATGGTACTGGTTTATATGATAGCTATACTCTTAAAGTTAATTCTCTCCATTACAACCACAGTTCAGAAAACAGATTAATTTTCAAATATAAATATCAAATGTATAAATATTTTATATTTTAAGAAAGAAACATTTAAAAATAAAAGCCATTCATGGTTAGGAGTCAATCATCAAGAAATCCGGTAGTAGTCATTAGAAGGGGAGTTCAAATTTATTTCACTTACTGGCTCTGAGAAAGAAAAAACAAAAACAAAAACAAAAAAACACGCTCTTTATACAAAAACTAAGGAGCTTACAAATGTCTGGGAAGAAATGTC
Organism: Noctilio leporinus; assembly: GCA_004026585.1. Classification (NCBI taxonomy): domain Eukaryota; kingdom Metazoa; phylum Chordata; class Mammalia; order Chiroptera; family Noctilionidae; genus Noctilio; species Noctilio leporinus. The sequence goes on along the minus strand of PVIW01001687.1, from coordinate 179,176 downwards.
AGAAATGTACACAGTTCCAAAAAAACATACTGAGGTAACAGAGGCAGTATGGTCCATGCACCTTCCTGCTCAGACAGCTCGTGAAGCAGAAGGACTCTGGGAAGTTCCTAAAGAAATATATCAGTGAAAAGAAAATAGTAAAAATATAATATGATCACTCCAATTCTTTTTTTAAAATAACTCAATTTTAAAAGCAAAGAATTTTTAGAAACCTGACATTTTACTCTTTGCATCATTCTCATTTTTCTTCTCTTCTGGAATAGAAATAAAAGATTTGGGCTGAATCCAACATACCCTCTCTACTACCCAGATACCGAACGTGCTGAATACCTCCATGAGGGTTTTCAGTGACACCCAGAAATGACTTGACAATTGCATATTTTCTTTTTGTTTTTTTAATTTAATTTTATTGTTGTATTACATCCATCCCCTTTTTGCTCCCATCTGTCCCCCTCCCCATCCACCCATTCCCCCCAAAGTCAATCCCACCTGTAGTCCATGTCCATGGTTCCTTTATACTAGGTTCTTGTCTAAACTGCTCCCTTTCCTTGCCTCTTCCTCCCCCCTCCCCACAACCCCCTTCCCCCTGACCACTGGAGGCCTATTCACTGTATTCATATATTTGGTTCTGTTTTGTTTGTTGTTAGTTTTGTTCATTATTGTCCTGTAATGGGTGAGATCATATGTATTTGTCCTTCACTGACTGGCTTATTTCACTAAGCATAATACTCTCCAGTTCCATCCATGTTGTTGCAAAGGGTAGGAGTTCCTTCTTTCTTTCTGCTGTATAGAGTTTCAAAGGGAAGAGCCCAGAGGCAGTAAATTAGTTTTTATTGTGCCCTGACTGGTATTGCTCAGTGGTTTGAGCATCATCCCACGAACCAAAAGTTTGCCAGTTTCTCTCCCTCTTTTCCTCCCTCTCTTCCCCTCTCTCGAAAAATAAATCATACAATCTTTTAAAAATAAAAATAACCTAGAGAGATAAGTGAGCCTCAAATCCACTTTTAAAAAAGAACTTTTTATTATTTATACACCATAGGCAGCACATGGGAAATAAAACATTTTGCTAAAAAAAGAGGATGTAACGTCCAATTTACTTCATGTGAAAATAAGTTTTTAAGCGCCCTCAAAACCCAGAAATGCTGTGGGAACAAAGAGTTTGGGGTATAGATACTGGAAATACAATCCTTAAGTATTCAAAGAAGAATAGTAATAGCATAATGATGGGATTTCAAAATTTATAAACATAGGCGGAACTAAAATTCAGAAATGAGATACAACCATGGTTTTAAAAACATACTCATATATACACAGAGAAAGAGTAATACTTTTAAGGCTATAAATGTTAGCTTTGAAGTAAAGCACTATTCATTATATCTCAAGTTGTTACAAACCAAAAGTCAGATATCTAATATGCTTAAATACCTCCTCCAACAGGCTTATTATAGTCTGTGTTTATCTTATTTCCTGGTAACTGTTACAGACAAAATAAATGTCTAAATGTTTAAAGTATCACTGCACTAATGTAGTACAGTAGTATCCTATGTCAGTCATAAAATTCATATAAGTTTAGTATTTAAGAATAAGAGATTTAATATAAATCTTTGGAATTAAATATCAAATAAGCCTCATTTCTTAATGTTGTGTACCATTTATTTTAACTTCCATGTACAAATATGAAATGCAAAACCAGTAATCAAAGGTTAAGTCAGACTAACTTAACATGCTAGAGAAAAAAAGTCTAAAGGCTGAATTAATAGTGGCCTATGATAATCCAAGGCTTTCCTACTTTTGACTCTAAATTATGCAGTAATTTTCACTATCTTTTAAAATAGTGCTATATATGTTATATATATATAATATATATTCATGAGAAATTCTTTGAAAACAAGTATTGTGTGAAGGAAACTAATGAAATTAACATTTACATAAAATTTTCAAATGATTATGGGAACATGCTAATATCACTATATAAAAAAGAAACAGCAAATACTAAAAAAAAAAAAAAAAAAAATTATAAGAAAACAAGTAGCAAATGACCTATTATGTAGCAACTGAAATTATACAATGAAGATTTTAGACTACCTGCCAAGATGAAGGGGTAGTAGGTAGACATGCTTCATTACCCTCCACAACTAAGAGGAGGGTAATTGTCTCAAAACTGGAGACAACCAGAAGTTCCAGAAAATTGAGCTGCATGGGAAGTAAAAAAAAAAAAAAAAAAAAGATATAAAGAAGAAATACTCATCCAGATACATAGAAGGGGCCAAGCCAGGCAGAAGAGAAGGTGGGGCAGGGGCGACAGCAGCTGTACAGCTGGTAGAAAGCACAATCACATATTTTTTAAAAAAACACACACACATAGGGAGGAACACCTGGAGAGTAATCCCAGCCCCAGACCAGACCATGCAGCTCACAGTTCCAGCACCAGGGAAAATAAAGCCTCATCAATTCTGACTGTGAAAACCAGTGAGGGCTGGAGAGAGGAAGAAACTGCCAGCCTCGCAGCAGAGTCTGTTTAGAGGCCTCCATGATCCTAAACTGTCCAGACACCCATCCGCTCTGGAAACCACAACCAGGGCAACAGCTTGAGAGGCACCAGTCCCATACAGGAAGCAGGAGAAGTGCCTAGAAAAGGGGCAAGTACTGAGTAAGTGGCATTATTCCCTCTTAGATCCCTCCCCCATGTACAGAACCACAATGTGAAACAGGTTGCCCCCCACAAATACCTAAGGCTCCACCCCTTACAACATAACAGGTGCAATAGCTCTACCTAAACACAGAGGCAAACACATGAGCCTGTCACATTCAGGAGATGTATGGCCCAAAAGAGGAAACAGATCAAGGGTCCAGTGGGAGAACTAAGCGATGAGGAGATAAGTCAACCTAACACAGAGTTCAAAACACTCATGATAACAATGCCCACAGACTTGACAGATATGTTTGAAAATGGCAAATGTAGAAAAGAAGTGAAGGCTATGCTAAGTGAAACGAAGGAAAATCCACATGAAGCCAATTGTGAAAGGAAGAAAACTGGGGTTCAAATGAACGATTCAGAACAAAGGAAGGAAATAAATAGCCAACCAGTGCAGAATGAAGAAATAAGAATTGAAAAAAATGAGGAAAGGCTTAAGAACCTCTGGGACAACTTTAAATGTGCCAACATCTGAATCATTGGGGTGCCAGGAAGGAGAAGAGGAAAAGCAAGAAATTGAAAAAGTATGTGAAAAAATAATGAAGGAAAACTTCCCTAATTTGGTGAAGGAAATAGACCATGCAAGTCTAGGAAGCACAGAAGTCACAAACAAGCTAGACACAAAAAGGACCACACCAAGATACATCATAACTAAAATTCCAAAGGTTAAAGATAAGGAGAGGATCTTAAAAGCAGCAAGAGAAATAATGAGTTACCTACAAAGGGGTTCCTATAAGACTATCACTGATTTCTCAAAAGAAATGTTGCAGGCAAGAAGGGACTGGCAAGAAGTATTTCAAGTGATGATGAAAAGCAAGAACCTACAACCAAGCTTACCTTATCCAACAAAGCTATCATTTAGAATGGAAGGGCAGATAAAGTGCTTCCCAGACAAGGTAAAGTTAAAGGAGTTCATCATCACCAAGTCGTTATTATATGAAATGTTAAAGGGGCTGATTTAAAAAGAAGAAGATCAAAACTATGAACATTAAAATGATAACAAATTCATAACTATCAACAACAGAACCTCAAAAACAAATTCAGCAAACAACCTTTATTTGGAGGTTTATTCAGCTGGGTGGGGGGAGGGGGAGAAATGAGGAAATGATGCAGGGGTTAAGAAGGATAATCGGTAGGTATAAAATAGACAGGGGGAAATTAAGAATAATATAGGAATGGGTGAAGCCAAAGAACTTATATGAACAACCCATGGATATGAACTAAGTGGGAATGCTAGAAGAAAGGGGGATACTGGGCAGAGGGGAGCAAAAGGAAAAGAAATTGGGACAATTAACAACATAATCAATAAAATATACTCTAAAGAAAAAAAAAGGAAGATTTTAGACTACCAGTCAAAATGGGGGTGTAGGCAGATACATTTCACCTCCTCGTGCAACACCAAGAAGAATCACAACTAACCTCAAAACAAACACCCAGAAATGCCATAAAATTGAACTGTATGGAAATCCAACAACCAAGGATTTAAAAAAGCCATTTGCATCCAGATGGGTATGAGGGGTAGAGAGGTAGAGTTGGAGTGGAGAGGGTGGGATGTGGTACAGAGAGGCAGCGGAATAGGTGGTTCCACTCACATGTGGTGCATAAAAATCTGGAGGGAGACCTTGGGGGTGAGCAATCCCAGACCCAGGCCAGACCACACAGCCCAGGGTTCCAAGCCAGGAAGATAAAGGCCTCGTAACTTCTGGCTGTAAAAACCAGTGGGTGTTGGGGCGGCAGAAGAAATTACTGGCTTCTCAGGAAAGTCTGTTTAAGGGGCCCACACAAACTTAATATGTAGCAACATACCACTCTGGAAATCACCAACACAGCAACAGCTGGAAGGGTGCCAGTTGCAATACAGGATGTGAATGAAGTGACTGGAAATGGGGTGTCAGGAAAATTTTCAGAATCCAGGAAGCAGCACTGTCCCCACTCCAACCCCCTCCCTCACCTGCAACACACAGTGGTGAAATGGGTTTCCCCAGATACCTAAAGCTCTGCCCCATGCAACTTAACAAGCATGTGAAAAGAGGCAATCAAAGCAGCTCCACCTAATACACAGAAACAAACACAGGGAGGCTGTCAAATTGAGGAGACAAAGAAAATATGACCCAAATGAAAGAACAGAACAAAACCCCCAGAAAGAACTAAACAAAACACAGATAGCCAATCTATCAAATGCAGAGTTCAAAACACTGGTGATAAGGATGCTCAGAGAACTCACTGAGTATGGCAAACACAAAAGGGAAGAAATGAAGGTTTCACTAAAATAAAGAAAAATCCACAGGAAACCAACAGTGGAAGGAAGGAAGTCAGGATTCAAATCAACAATTTGGAACATAAGGTAGAAATAAACATTCAATCGTAACATAAAAAAGAAATAAGAATTCAATAAAATGAGGAGAGTATATGAAGACTCTGGGACATCTCCAAAAGTGCCAACATCTGAATCATAGTGATGCCAGATGGAGAAAAGGAAAAGCAAGAATTGAAAACTTATTTCAAAAAACAATAAAAGAAAACTTCCCTTATTTTGCGAAGGAAATAGACATACAAGTCCAGGAAGCACAGAGAGTCCCAAACAAGCTGGACCCAAAGAGGACCACACCAGAACACGTCATAATCAAAAATGTCCATTGTAATAGCATAATCAATATAATATACTTTTAAAAGTCTTTATACCAATAGATGCATATTTATGTTAAGTGGAAAAACACATAATTCCAACAATGTAAAACAAATTCATATATAAGAGAGACCACAAAGGAATCAGAAAAATGAAGATATTCATGTTAAGATGACAAAAGTTATTACATACATGCTTTAAAAACCCTTTAATGTAGTTAAACATATGTTAGTTTTAAAATGTCTTGAGGAAAAATGGATGAACCTCAACATTTTTCTCCCAAACAAATACTGTCCTTCCTAGTTATAGGGAATACAGGGTGGGAAAAGGTAGGTTTACATTTGTGAGTGACACCCAGCATTTATTCTTATATTATTATTTATTGTTTATTGTATTATTTTTCATATAATCCGCTATAAACCTACTTTGGCCTCACCCTGTATTATGTAATATCACCAGGTGCCGCACCTAGACAGGTAACAGCAGCAGAAAGGCTGGTCACACTTTCCTGGCAGAGATGCCAAGTCAGGCTAATGACCAACTTCTGTCACAATAAAAGTGCAGCAGGAAAAGGTTTAGTCAGCACAAAGAAGAAATTAAATTTTAAACTAAAATAAACTCTATGGCTTACTGGTGGATTGTAATTATTTCTATCTCCATTACTTTTTTCTGTGCATTAAATCATATGCCTGGATTTCATATTAGCTTCAGTTGGTGAACACAAAAATGGTAATCAAGCTTTCTATACCCTTATACCTGCAAATACAAACACTTCAAAAACTGGCATGTTGTGTCAATATCTGTCTCCACAGGCATGTGAGTACCTTTATTTTAATAATATAAAGCTCTCCTTTGACACTCAGAGACCTGGACTTGACTAATTCTTCATTAAGCCAAGGTCACATTATAAATTAATTTTCATCTACTAATAAAAAGCCCCAAGAGTTTTTACTCTTTGTGTGTGTGCGTGTGTGTGTGTGTGTGTGTGTGTGTAGGTATATATATATCCTGTGTGTGAATACGAAAGACCCAAACAGATACATGCATCCTAACGTGTATTAGCACTTCTAAGATAAAATAGTTTAAAAGGTCAAAGTAAAATTTTCCATTAAATGGTCTTACCTCAGGTCTTACAACTTGGAATTAGTATAATTTATGTTCTTTCTGTCTGTCTGTCTTACACCACCCTGGGATTTAGATTTCCTTAAGGTGCCATATCACAAGCCTATGGTGCTTTAGATACAAAGCATGCTTTTAAATATGTAATTAGATGAATAACTGAGAAACAGTTTTCAAATTAAAAAATCAAAGGGGAAATAAGAAAGTATTACATTAAAAGAGATATTTGGAATAAAAGCTAAAGTAGAAACACTCATGCAAGCATCCCTGTCTCCCATCAATGTAAGCCATGCCTATTCACCAAACCGTGCTATTTCAAACCGAAAGGCAAGGCACAGTCCTGTCACTAAGGAGATGATACATAGCAGATGCAAACATAAAGGGCTAAAAATACAAATGATAGCCCTGGCCATGTGGCTTAGTTGGTTGGAGTATGCATGGAAAGATTGCTAGTTCAATTTCAGGTCAGGGCCCATGCCTAGATTGTGGGTTCGATCCCCCATTGGGGCATGAACGGAGGCTACTAATAGATGCTTCTCTCTCATTTTGATGTTTTTCTCTTCCCCACCCCCTCTCTAAAATCAATGGAAATATGTCCTCAAGTGAGGCTTAAAACAATAAAAAACTTTAAAATACAAATGATCAAATGTGGGGAAATGACAGAAAAGAGAAATAAACTAAAAAACTTGATCACAATGACTTAAACTTTTTATGTCACCTCTCTCTACCTATCTCGTTGAACCAAAGTTAACCTTTATTTTCATCCTCAGCATCTACTGGCATCCTAATAAGCACTTTAATCTCAGAAAGCCTATTGGACTTCCAGGTAGTACTTCCTTTAGATATATTTATTATCAAGGTATATATATTCATATTTAAATGTGCTAATAATTATTATAAACAAGTTCAAAACCAACACTCCAACTCATCACCTGGCTGTTACACATATTTATCATCTTCATTAGGGGAAGTGGGTTTAACTACAGAGCTCAGTGGTGTAAAAAAATGTCCTAGAATTAAAGAAAACCCATTATTCTGCATATGGAGGAAAAAATCATGAAAAATTCATAGCTAGAAATATTAAAAGTATGAAAAAACATTTGAACATGGGTGAAACAGATTAACATTAAAAACACACAAATAACTTTCATTATTAGGCAAATTTGGTTTTGAACCACTTTAGTTTTTCTGACTCTGTCTGGAAAGAATTCAGTTTATTTAATCCCATGCTGCTGGCCTTTTCCCCTGTCCACAGACTATTTCCCAATATGTGCAACCTGTCCATCTCTTGATTTAAAATATAAGCTTAGCAGTACATGAGTTTATGGTCTAATTCAGTCTTACTATTCAGACCAAGTACTAAATTAGAAAGCAAAAGCCCAGACATTTGTTCAGCATTAGGCAAAAGTTCTAAAAGGCTGAACCTGTTTAAAAGATTGATTCCAGTTCAACTGTATTTCCAAATTCCAACTATTTTATAGTTCTTAGGCATTGAACTGAGCTTTTAGCCAACAAATAAATTGTGATTAAAATTAACATCTGTTTACATGTAATTTCTTCCATAAGATGTAGGTATGTCTTATCTTATGAGGATAATAACAAAGATGTATAACATGCTGTTTGAAACACATATCAGACAGATTTACCAGCCTTTAAAAACCCAGTATTATTTATGGACTAGTAGTTGATATATGATGCTATAATAATGTATCTTCCAGGAATCTGAGCCTATTTCTTTTGTAAAGATTTTTCCATATACCTGTCTTAATCATTAACTGTCCTTCCTTAACAAAAAAAATATTACCTCATTATTTATAAAATTTATTTTTATTAACCATTTACTTTGAGATGCATTACTAAGTACATTTTTATAGTTCATATAAATCTGCTTTAACTAATCATTCATTCACTCATGAGAGGCAGTAAAGCTTAGCATCTAACAACCCGATTTCTGGAGCCGAAGCACTTGCATGGGATCCTTGCAGCACCTATCTGGGCTGTGTAACCTTGAGCAAGTTGCTTGTCCTGTCTGTGCCTCTGTTTCCTTCTAATATGGGGATAACCATAGTCCTGGAGAATGAGTGAGTTCTACACACCTCCACTTGGCACATGCTATGTATGAGACAGTTATTATTATTATTGATTTGAAAATAGTTGAGTAATTATACGCACCAGACCAGGCCCCAGGCACACAGTAAACAGCTATTGACTAACTGGCATGGAATTCTTCTCACACATCAACTGCACCAATCTGCCAGGTAACTAAGCCCCATCTGTGAGTCAGGAGGCAGCAGTGAAGACAGAAGAGGCTTTGGAGCCAGTAGCAGGTGTCCTACAGGGTCCAGTGGCACAGACTCCCGGATCACCCAAGCCAGCCCCTCGAGGGCCCCCCTATGTGGGCTGTATATACCCTCCTCTTATAGTTGAGCCTTGATTGCTGTTGGCACAACCATGGGAGTGATTCACTGCCAGACCTATCAGCTGCAAAGCCTAACTACAACCATTGACCACCAAATGCAATAACTATGGAAGATTAACTGTGCAGAGACCCACCCCACAGAGTGGACTCAGGGCTCCGGAGCCCACTGAGCCTGCCCCTTGAATGTGTCGCTTGTGGAGGTGGTTGGGTGAGCTAGCTCTGGAGCCTTCTGGAAGGTGCAGGCCAAGGCCCACCACTGCTTGTGTTCTGCCCAGAGCCACCCAGAACTAGCTACAGAGTGATCCGCAGGTGGCTGCTGCTTGTGCTGGGCTTGGAGGTGCCCAGGACAGGCCAAGCTGTGAGCCAAGGTTGGCTGCTTGCTGCTAGTGCACGGCTTGGGGGCATTTAGCAAGAGGTACAGGACACACAGAAGCTAGATGCGGCTTGATTGAGAAATTTTAGGAAAATCTGAAGCATGAGCCAAGGCAGGTCATTCATATGGAAAAGTCACTGGAAATAGCTTGGATGAGCCCAAAGGTTGTGTGGGCTGGGGAATCACCAGGGGAGATAAACTGTGATCCAAGTTGATGGAGTCTCAAAGTGCCCACCTGCTGGCTCTGTGTGGGAGGGCTGATCAAAGGAACAATGGCCGCTTTTACCACTTCCATCTGGGAGATGGGAGAAAGCTATCCCCACAGCTCTCACCCTGAAGCCAGACAATTCAATTCCTCCCTGTATGTTCCTGGTGCCTTTCAAGCTACTGCCCCAGTGCTGGAGCTCAGACTGAGTGAGTCTGAGTAAGTTTGTCCCAAGGCCCTTGAAAAGGAGCTACCTGGGACTCTAAAAGGCCTCAGTCACACTCAGCCACAATCCCTGCTGGTTTTTACAGCAAGAAGTTATGGGCGCTAAAACCCTGGGCTTGGCAGCCTGGTGTGGGGATGGGACCCTTAGCTCTTCAGGAAGGATTTTGGTAGCCAAGGTATCCTTCTCGATTTTTATCCACCACACATGGGTGTGGGACCAGCCTGTTCTGAGTATCCACCCCTCCTACCAATCGCAACATGACTTCTTTAATTCCCTAATGGCAGGCCTTCATTCAGCCAGATTTCAGGCAGTTCTGAATGATGGTTGTTCAGCAGTTTAGTTGTAGTTTTGATGTGGTTGTGGGAGGAGGCAAATACTGAATTTACTTAGGCTGCCATCTTGACCAGAAGCCTTAAATAAATTCTTATTCAACAGCAATGTCATCAAGTTTCCAGTTTAACAAATAACTTAATGTGATTACTTATCACATTAACACCTATCAGGTACTACAAAACCCCCAAACATCTAATAACTAAACATCAAACTGCTCTCACCTAAAAAGAAAAGGCTGGAGATAGCGGCACAATTCAAAGCTAACCTTTCAATGAAGTACCTCCCACTGTCTCCTTGCCAATTAAAAAGTGTTTAAAAAAATAAAAATAAACAGAAAACACAAGGCCATCTTTCTCAAGCTTCTTCACACTATAACCAATGAGGGGCTTTGCTCTGGCTTTCCAGGCTTATTTTATGGAAATGAGGTTTGGTTTTGTTTTTTTAACTAATGAGCCAAGGCCTGACTAACTCTTCCCAAGAATATGATTTCCAAACTTTCTGTGAACAAGCAAAAATAATCACTTATTTGTGAGGTTGAGAATCTGCCAGGTTTTAAATACAGTTCATACCACAAAAGGGACAATAAAATTAGAAATGTCTGTTCAAAAGCTATTTTCTTGGGAGTGGTGAGAGTAGGAAGATTTCTAAACAGCTCATCTGGCTCCATTTGGCCTGAAGCAAAAAGTGTAACCCAACATCTACCATAAAATGTAATTTACAGCTGTGCTAAACCCCCCCAAATAAAACCTTATAAGCCTATCCCACTTCTGAATTTGTTTTTCTGTATTTGCAGGTTGTCTTAAAAATAGAGCCATAATTTATCTGTAGTTCCGCCCCTTCTCAGGCCCAGTCTCCATTCCAAACTCCATCCTACTTTCTCCCTCCCAGCACTCTCTCCTTCAATGACTTAACTTCCCTGTTCCCAGTGCAAAGTGATTTTCTACCCTACCATGACCCCTGCCTTAGACTAAGGTTAAAGGTCACACTTTTTATTTCTTTTAAGATCTTATTTATTAGGGGAAGGGGGAAAGGCAGAGAGGGTGAGAGACATCAATGTATGGTTGCCTTTCACCTGCCTCCAGCTACAGACCTGGCTGGAGACCTGGCTTGCAACCTGGTTATGTGCCCTGGCTGGGAATCGAACCAGTGTCCTTTGGGTTTGCAGGCCAGCTCCTTATCTACTGTGCCACCTGCCAGAGCCCTTTAGAATCTTCAAAATGGGGTACAAATCCTTGGTTTATTGGAACCTACTAAAAAAAAAAAAAAAAAAACCTCACACAATGATGCTTTATCTTGTCTCCTTTACTGTTTCCAGTTTCACCATATTTTGAAACTCCTTTGGAAAATGGTTTCCATAACGTTAGGCAGGTGTTAATGCACTTCTGAAACTACAGTAGAAATTATCTCATTCTAGGATCTCCCTGGTTGCTGGACCCCAAGATCGGAAGGGAAGAAAGACTCTCCCTCTGACCAACTGTCCTTCACAACATCAACAGAGGACACTCCACCGGAGTATTTCCCTGGAGTCTGAGCTGTTTGCTTCCATTTCATGTAACAAAAAAAAAAAAAAACACTATTTTTCATGCCAACATCCACTCAAGTAGGAATTAGTTAAGTTCAAAAGAGAGAAGTCAAATCATAGTCAATACACAGATGCTATGCACAATAGTACGCATTTAAAAGGAAATCCACTGAAGCACCTGATGAATTCAGAGGTTATTGCTCCAACACTCCTGTGGGCTTCTGTGAGCCCCCCAACTTGGTTTTTGTTCACATTCCTCTTTAAATAGTCATTCTTTAAAATGTCTGTCATTAACAGGAAAACGTCAGGAAAAAAAATAATACTTCTTCAAAATCTGTATTGTTATATCAACAGATCCTTTAGGAGCCACTTGCATCCACCACACCCCCACCCCATCTCACCAACTCTGCTTGCCCTCCATCCCAATCTAAAAAGATCACTATTCCACAGCTCACACATCCTTCCCTCACCCCACACTGAGCCTCCCCAAACACCAGTTCCCACCTGGCACCCCAAAAGTGAACTCCAGACAGTTCCTGCCCTCATCTTCCAATCCCATTCCAAGTTCTAAAGCAACACCCCACAGCTAATGTCCCATCTTTCCTACCTGAGTAGACAAAACTCCTCCTTCTTTAACCCTAGGTTTCACATGCACAATTAGCACATTATTAACTCGTGCCCTTTACACTTTACACCCTACTTCTTAAACAGCTTCTGATGAGCATCATCTTTCTGTACGGCCCATGTATTGTCCAGAGATGTCCTTACATTTCAAAAATACCTATTATAACTATAGATGTCTAATTCTTATGGATGTCCAATTCATAGTTGTTGAATAAGATATTTTAATATACTACTTATTTTGGATTTCTAATTTTTACTTAGTCATATAGTCATTTCTATTATGGAATAGTTACCATCTACCTCATCAGTGGTTCAAAGAACAACAGAATATCTTTCCTAATTCCTTTCTAATACTCCGCTCCAGAGCAATCTAGAATGATACTCCACACACAGGACAGCATTTGGTAAAGCCTGCTAGCTTACCAATGAGAAGGAATATATAATTATAAACATCAAAGCCACTATTAACTTCATTATAAGCTTTAAAACTGGAAATGGGAATGATCCCTTGTTATTTCAGAAAACAAAGGAAACAATTACCTCGGTCCAGTCACAGCTCTAAGTGCAGTAGTAAATTTCACACTGAAAGCTGTATATTTGCTAATTTCAGTGATGAAAGATGTTTGTGTTTTTAATAAGACTGCATTTTAGCACCCCATGGCAAAGAGAAACAGGTAACAAGTTGCCAAAGCAGAAGAACAGCTAGAAGCAGATGCATAATCACAGAGACCATTCCATTTCCACTCCTTAATTGTTCTGGCAGATCCGTAGGCAAGTGGGACCCCAAAAAAATTAATGAATAAATAAACAGCAATTCTAGACATCTGGTCCTGTGGGAAGAATAAATATTTGGAACTATCAGATAAATATTCAAATGGAAAACTTACTGAGGGTTCCTTCCTCACTAAGCCACTTTTGTGACTGCTCAATGCAGGGACCCAAATTGCCAGCTGAAGCCTCGAGGTGTCAGGTCACAGGCACAGGTGGCTGCAGACCACCTGTTCCATTAGAGACCCAGCACACACCTGCCCCCCACGAGGTTGACCTTCCTTAAAGGAGCCAGGATGCTCCCCACAACAGTGCTGGGGACACCCTAACTTCTTCTGCCCCAGAATCTGTTTCTGTGGTTGACGAATGACCTGTTCACTCTTTTTCTAGAATATGTAAATTTCTTAAAACAAGTACCAGTGAAGTTTTAACTTAGGGCACAGCTGCCCCTCAGAGGGACTTTGTCTCCCTAAGTTTGCGCATCTCAGCATTTAGCTCTCAGTAGTTAGTTCATCTGCCCCATTTTCAGGCAGTTCTAGGTCAGGGTATCTTGTCGTTGCCTCAAGTGTTATCTGCAGACCGTACATTAGCCGCCAACAATCTCTGAATCTCAAAAATGCTATATTCACGGGATAAATTCAACTTTTAATCACATATATAGCATTAAGAAAAGCTATAAAGAGAAATAAAGGAACCAGTATCAAGTATTATTTGCCTGCTCTAAGATCTTTCTGGCAATTTCAACTACCAAAAGACTTGTTAATCCAAACATAGAATTTTCTAAGTCATAACAGCACACTCTGGATCTTGTGAACAATTTAAATCCAAGGATTAAAGTTTTATCATAACTACAGCAGGTCCTCAAATAACATCGTTCAGTCAATGTTGTTTTGTTATAGCAATGATGAGAAAAAAACTGATTCCCAGCTGGGCTACTGTCTATGTGCAGTTGGCATGTTCTCCCCATGTCTGTGTGGGTTTTCTCTTTGCCCTCTGGTTTCCCACCACATCCTGAAGACGTCCACATTAGATTAGCTGACATATCTGCATTGTCCCAGTCTGAGTGAGTGCAGGTGGCTCTGCAATGGAAGGGTAGCATGTCAAGGGTTGGGTCCCACTAGGTGTCCCAGAACTAGAATAAGCGAGTTGGAAAATTACTATGTCATCTGTTTTTATTCAGCTTTCTTTTAAATATATATATATATATATATATATATATATATATATATATATATTATTCATTATTTTTAGAGGGGGAGGAAGAGAGAGAAATATCAATGTACGGTTGCCTTTCACCTGCCTCCAGCTGGGGACCTGGCTGGAGACCTGGCTTGCAACCTGGTTATGTGCCCTGGCTGGGAATCGAACCAGCAACACTTGGGTTCGCAGGCCAGTGCTCAATTCACTGAGCCATACCAGCCAAAGCAGTTATTTATCTTTCTTAAATGGATGTATAGCACATTGATTTCAATGTTCAATATTAGAATTGTTTGGGGTCTTCATTTAGAAGTTTGATGATGCTTTTGTGACCCAGAATATGCCATAGGAACATAACTCTTGTTTCTATCAATTACCCTAGGGTGAAAGTGGCTTCATTATATGTTGTTTCTCTTTAAATCGTAGTTTCCAAGAACCTATCAACAATGTTAAGTGAAGACTGTATCTGGGTATTCATGGCTGGTTTCCATGCTAGGGAAGAACTTCAGGATAAGAAAACTATTATATATTATCATTAAAGGTAGGCTCCCTTACTGTTTTAGTCCATATTCCATTTATTATCACAGAAATCAAGTGCTGGAGGACAGGAGTTTGTTTAATAAGATTGCTTAATTACGTCTTTAAATGTAAAACCAATATTGCCACCTAGTGGTCATCTGAGTCACCTACCAAAACAGGTTGTACAAAGTGCCAATCATAAATGTCAAGGAAGATAAAAATTAAATATATCCATACAAACTAAATAAGCACAGAATGAAGTGCAAGAAAAGTTAACTACTTCCAATGAATGGAGCTGTTCTCTACACTTTAGAAGATGGGAAAATGTGTCAGTGACACATTTTGGGTTGTATCTGGCATTATTCTGGGTGCCCTGGGGGATGTGAGGAGTGGCAGAGGCCTCCCTCTGACTCTAGGGCCAGGCAGATGCCCTGGAGGACCAAAGACCATCTGGGCGCCCACATGGGGCACCAAATGAGCACTGAGATTACCAGGACATGAAGGAGAGTTCCTCAAAATAACAGCAGAAATAACATGCAGCCACAGGCTACAACCTTGAGGATGGATGGACCTGGAGGCCTTTAGGCTGAGTGAAAGAGGTCAGTCACAAACAGACAAATATTATATGACCCCACTTATCAACCCTAGAGAAATCAGATCCAGAGACAGAATTGAGGGTGGGGCCTGGGCTGAAGCATGGGGACGTAGTTTCAGTTGGAAAGATGAAAAAGCTCTGGAAATGGGTTGCACAATAGTAAGGTACACTTAAAAATGACTACACTGGCATAAGAATAGACATATAGATCAATGGAACAGAATAGAGAGCCCAGAAATTAACCCAGGACTCTATGGTCAACTAATATTTGACAAAGGGGAAAGGAACATAAAATGGAGTAAAAATAGTCTCTTCAACAAATGGTGTCGGGAGAACTGGACAGCAACATGCAAAAAGATAAAACTAGACCACCAACTGACACCATACACCAGAGTAAATTCAAGATGGATAAAGGATTTAAACATAAGCAGTGCCACCATAAAGGTCCTGGAGAAAAATATAGGCAGTAAACTTTCGGATATCCTACGCAAAAATATGTTTACTGATACTTCACCAAGGGCAAAGGAAATCAAAGAACAAATCAACTAATGGGACTATATCAAATTGAAAAGTTTCTGTTCAGCTAAAGAAAATATCAGCAAAATTCAAAGGGAATCAACTGTACGGGAAAACATAATTGCCAATGATACCTCAGACAAGGGTTTGATCTCCAAAATCTATAAAGAACTAATGCGACTCAACACCAGGGAGACAGACAGCCCAATTAAAAAATGGGCAAAGGACCTGAAGAGACAACTCACTGAGGAAGATATACAAAGGGCCAAGAGGCATATGAAAGAATGCTCAACATCACTAGTCATCAGAGAGATGCAAATTAGAACCACAATAAGATACCACCTCCCACCTGTCAGAATGGCAATCATCAACAAATCAACAAACATCAAGTGTTGGCGAGGATGCGGGGCAAAGGGAACCCTCGTGCACTGTTGGTGGGAATGGTGCAGCCACTGTGGAAAACAGTATGGGGTTTCCTTCAAAAACTGAAAATGGAACTGCCTTTTGATCCAGCAATTCCACTACTTGGACTATACCCAAAGAATCCTGAAACACCAATTCATAAGAACCTATGTACACCTATGTTCATAGCGGCACTATTTACAATAGCCAAGTGCTGGAAACAGCCTAAGTGCCCATCAGTGGATGATTGGATCAAAACACTTTGGTACATTTACACAATGGAATTCTATGTAGCAGAAAGAAAGAAGGAACTTGTACCCTTTGCAACAACATGGATGGAACTGGAGAGTATCATGCTTAGTGAAATAAGCCAGTCAGTGAAGGACAAATATCATATGATCTCACCCATTACGGGACAATAATGAGCAAGACTGACAACAAGCAAAACAGAACCAAGTATATGAATACAAGGAATAGGCCTTCAGCGGCCAGGGGAAAAGGGGTTGGGGGGAGGGGGGAGAGGG
>PVIW01001687.1:114271-162413 GCA_004026585.1 Noctilio leporinus | reverse complement strand
GAGGCAGGGGTCCAAACACATCCAATCCTGTGGACAGTCTGAGGCCCTCTCACAGGTCCTCTCTGGGGGACAGATCAGCACTGGGAACTGCATGTTAAGGCTCAGGTTCCCTGATGCCCTGTGAGGCACTTTCTCTCTGTGTCCAGAGAGGGCTGCTCTTGCTCTTCCCACCCCCAGGATGCGGGTTTCCCAGGGTCCCACTGGTCCCCTGCAAGCAGAACCTTCCAGTGCTCACTGCCCATGAATGCTAACTCCCAAACCCACTATCTGCTGCCCATATCTTTCACCTGAGCTTCAAATACACAGCTCCCAGCCACCGACACCTCCACCTCAGACTTCATCTACAGAAACCTCAGTCATTTGCTTCAGATGATGGCTAAGAATTCATCAGCTTCAGATGGTGGCACCACCCCACCCCACCACAGGTGGGCCCAATCTCCCCCAACTCTGGCCCCATGTTACCCCTGCCACCACCACTCTGGCCTGCTGCACCTCTCACCTCAGCCCAGTGCTTCTGAAACTGTCTGTCACTAAGTGGGGTCTGCACCCACTTTGGGCAGTATTGCCCTGGATGAATCCAGTGGCCTTAGAATTAGCCTCCCTGCTCCACTCTTGGCTCTTAACACTGCCACCTGTGTAAGGGTTTTAAAATGAAAATGTGAGCAGGTCAACACCTAACAGCATTCTCCCTAACAGCAATTCTCAACAGGGAACACTGTTACTACAGGGACTAGGGACCCTCCTATACCCACTGCCAGGGGACAGGGATATTAAGTGTCTTGGACATCAGAGAAATCTCTCTGAAAGCTCCAGTAACACAGGAGAAAGGTCCAGGTGGTCCGGGTCCTCAACAGGACATACAGCTCCCCTGCAGTCAGGTCCTGAACAACTGTCTGAGATGGCCACCTACGTTGCCCACCTCCCACTCTGCACCCACCTTGGGATGGCAGGCAGGGCACACACACCATGTTCCTGCTTCTCACCCGGCTGCCTATCTGGCTGTCCACCTAGAAAGCCCTCCCCCATTCCCTCCTCCTCCCAACTCCTCCCAACCTACCTAGTACCCAATTTTTTATTTAATACTTTTTCTTGTTTTGTTATAAGAACCCTTAACATGAGCTGTAACCTCCTAACAAAATTTAGGTGTACCACAGGATTCCTGGCTGTAAGGACAATTTTATAATTCATATCTCTAGAGTTTGAGGCTATGGGTAACTCCTCACTGCCCCTCCCCCCACAGCCCTTCAGTCTTTGCCTCTGTGGATTTGACTATTTCAGATGCTGCATATAAGCAGAATCACGCAGTGCTTGTCTGGGTCTGCACATCCTCTCTGCTCTAAAAGTGCCCAGTTGTGGGCCTGTCTCATTTCTGAGATGGTGGGTTTCTCCAGTGCAAGGACCATTGGCTTGCTGATTCTTGAACACCCAATGCTTTGCCCCCAGTAGCTCTGTCCACACTGAGTGAGCGAATGAGAGGTTCACAGATAAATGTTTCCACAGACTTGACAAGTCCCTGACATGTAAACAAAATCCCGACTTTGGCAGAGATGTCAATTTCTCCAAGTCTGCACTCCTACTTTCTTTCTTTTGCTTAGTAGAACCCCTTAGGTTTGGCTGGATCCAAGGTCACACAACTAGACATGACCTTTCCCAGCTGAGGTGTGCCCACATGATTATGTTCTGGGCAAGTATGTTGGAGGGGAAATGCTGAGTGTAACTCTAAGGTCACATCATTGGCAGGAAGCTGCTAGTGCTCCACACACTGGGATGCAGACGCAATGGTGAGGGCCAGCTTCCACCCGGCAGGTAGGACACCTTGGCCCACAGTAAAGTAACAAGAAGGAGGACCCTGGGCAGAGCTGCCTGTTGCTGGCTGCCCACAACTAGACTGTTTGGAAGGGAATGTAAATCTCCATATTCCTTAAGTCATTGTCATGGTGTCTATGTGAAAGCAGGCAAACGAATTTTCTCATTCTTTTCCATATTGTTTCTCCAGATTCACTCAATCATAATATTGTATCTTCCTAGCATGAACTCATCTCTGATTACTCAGTTTGGGGTCACAGCCCAATGAAATGACATTCTTGAATGCTTGCTGGCATCCAAAGGAGGGATTGTCGGGGCTACTGGTGGCCCTCCTCCCCACAGCAGCCACCTGCATCCACTCCACCAGGGCCCCTGCGGAGTCAGAGGAAGGAGCCCAGCCAGTCAAGGAAGTAGCATGTCTGCCTCTCTGATGACATCAGAACAGGTTTACAGAAAAAAATCTTACAGACAAAGAATTTCAAACTCAACAAGCTGCTCCTAGTTCCAATCATCACAAAAAATAATAATAAAATAAAAAATAGAAAAAGCAGGTAATTGTTCCCTCCCCCTTACAAGGTGTGATGCTCCAAGCAAGGGGAGCCAAAAACCTGTCTTTGCAAGGACCTGGGGGGAAGAGATCAATTTTATTCACAAATCATTTTAAGATAAAGCACAATAAACCTTAATCTCAGTGGTATCTTAGCCTTCAATATCACTAAGGTGGCTAATTTTCCAACCCTCCATTTCCCAGCCCCAAGAAGGACAGCAATCCATCAAACACATGCATCTTCTGTCAGAGTTCTTGAAGAGGCGACCACAGGACAGCATTTAGCTGCAGACAAGAGCCATGTCCACATGGCCACAGCATTGTTGCCCAGCAGGCTGGAGGAACTCAGTTTTGCCTGGCTAGAGAAAGCACTGGATGGCAGTGCAAGGAGGTAGGCCTTCTTCTGCCCCAAAGTTCCAGCATTAAATTCAGCTCATACCTATTTTAGATTGTATCAGGATGTACCTGTATGTGTCAATTTTTCTCTTTATGAGCCTTCTCGGAAATACATTATAAATCAAATCAAAACTTCAATTAATAATGTCCAATTAAAACAGAGATTAAGAGACTCACAGAGGAAATATCACACTGAGATTAATGAAATGTTATTTCAACATGAAAATTGCCTTAGAACTTGTTACCAAAATTTTAAACATTAATTATCTGTGATTTTAAGCCCTGTTTTTAAAAAGTTATTTCTTTTTTGTATCATACTTTATAACAAAACCACCATAGTCCTGCACAATTATATAATTCTCTTAAATTAAAAAATATATGTAATGATTTAGACTATGATGCTTTGAGCATCGGCAATTAACTAGCATATTTGAAACCATAAATAGTCGATACTAAATAAGCAAAACAAGTCAGAAGAGTTATTCTCATCTAAATAAAATTGATCCTCTGTAAAGAGCTTTGGAAAACATAAATGTGTCAATAAATGAACATTTAGCAGACATTCAGATCAATTTCTACATACCTGCGTAAGATCTGTTGCTTGCTTTAAGATACTTTTCCTTAACTTTTCTGCTCTCTTTGCATGAAAAGAATTACTTTGACTCTGGATGACAAATACAATTTCTTTTAAATCTAGAACCAAAAAAGAAAAAAAGTTTGCAAGTATTTATGTTTTGACAACTGAAATAAACTTCAACACAAGATTTAAAAACACACACACACACATTCCAGTCTTGGCTGGTGTGGCTCAGTAGAATGAGCACCAGCTTCCAACCAAAGGGTCGTCAGTCCAATTCCTGGTCTGAGAACATGCTTGGGTTGCAGGCCAGGTCCCTGCTTAGGTGTGCACAAGAGGCAACCCCATACATTGATGTTTCTCTCCCACTCTTTCTCCCTCCCTCCCCTCTCTCTAAAAATAAATAAAATCTTTTAAAAAAACAAAACAAAAAAAAAAACACATGCTGAAAGATAAGCCCTCAGAAAATAAACTTTTAGGGGAAAAAATTAATTTATATGTAATTCTAGTGATGAAAATCTGTCTTTTGAATTTGATCTGCAAAACCTCTTTCCTGGAGACTAGTAAACAAATAAGTTCACTGTACTAGACCAAGTCTAAGGTAACAAACTATGGGTTTGCTTCTGCCTCTGTCAAAAAGAATGACTGTAAACACAGTCATGTATGAAAGGGTCTAGAATACTAACCTCCCTAGAAGTTGAAAATCTTGTTTGCAAGTAACCTTTTAAGAATTTACACGCAATCCTACACTGTGCTGTTACCTGTTATGGATTGAATTATGTCCCCCAAACTTAGATTGAAGTCCTAACCCCAGGATCTCAGATGATGACCTTATTTGGAACTGGGTCTTTACAGAGGTCATCAAGTTAAAGTGAGGTCACTAGTGAGGACCCTGATCCACTGTTTGGTGTACTGATAGAGGAAAGGTGGACACAGACACACAGAGGAAAGATGATGTGAAGGCACAGTAAGAAGACTGCTGTCTACAAGACAAGGAAAGAGACCTTGGAAGGCACCAAACTTGCCGACAACTTGATTGTATACTCCCAGGCTCTAGCCCCTGAGACAAAGTTGCTGCATCACCAGCAGAGTAACACACCACCTCAAGGCTCTTCCAGATGTCCCTTCAAGGTGACATTCAATGGTGACTGCATATGTGCCTCGAGTTTACAAATAAATTACTCAGCCACCCTGGTCCTACGTCACAGGCATCCAGCCAGAACTGAGTGTTCTCTTCAGGAACAGCCATAATCCCAGCAGAAGCAGGGTCCAGCAAGAACTGCTGCATGACAGCTCCTCTATGACAGCACTGGCCACACGGGCAGAACTTTAAGACTCACTACAAGACACCTGGCTTTTCTACAATGGCCAGCAGGGTAGAACCGCTGCTATGACATGCCCACCTGACCAGGACTATTAGAGTTCACCTTGAGCAGAGATGGTTGCTCAGGCCCCATGTGGAAAAGCACATTAGCCTCCCCTGATTCTGAGCCTGTAATAGAGAAACATAGAAACCACCATCATGTGAGCACCCTGCCACAAGGCAGGGGTGTTGGCAGAAGGCAAATGTCAAAAAACATTGTAGCCACTAACATGGTTTACAACAAATGGATGTGGGGACTATTCTCCCACCATGAAACTTTCCCTGTAACACCTTAACTCAGGAACACTACTTTGGTTTTAATTTTTTTTTTTTAAGATTTTTCTATGTATTTATTTTTTTAGAAAAAGGGGAAGGGAGGGAGAAAGAGGGAGAGAAACATCAACATGTGGTTGCCTCTCATGCATCCACAACCCAGGCATGTGCTCTGACTGGGAATCGAACCAGTGACCCTTTGGTTCACAGGCCAGTGCTCAATCCACTGAGCCACACCAGCCAGGGCTGGTTTTTATTTTATTCCAGTATATTTTATTGTTCTGATGTTCAGTTCTACAATGCCATTCATTTAGTCACTCACTCAATCATTCACACAGCAAATAGCTCCACAGTGAGCCATCTAGATCCTAACAATAATCCCAAATGCTCTTTGGTTAAAACACATTAAAAATACGAGAAAATGCTGAACAACCCACTGAACATGACTTCATTGCGTTCCATTAGAATGTGTATACATGTGCAGATTCTACATATTTAGCTATACTTTAAGCCTGCTCCTGGCTCTATAAATTGGACATCCAGAAGGGCTTACATGGTGTCTTCTATTTCAACTAAAACATAATCTTCCATCTGCTACATCTGAAACATTAACACAAATCAACATATGAACAGAGGAATTATAAGGATTTACTTTTGTAAAGAATGAAGTGAAACTTCAGAGAATAATTCTGCAAAATTTAATGAAGTTGAGGAAGCACATTCCCAATGACTCAGAAATCCTATTATTAACCGTCATTGAGAAATGCTCCTTCATGTGTAAGAGGATCTATAACAAGCATGCTCCTGGTAGCACGTGCAAAAGGAAAAACTGGAAGCAACTCAAATACATACTAACAAGATGCACAAATCAAAATACTACTCAATAATAAAAATTAACGAGTCCTACATGTATCATCCTCAATAGATACTGAAGACAAATGGCACATTTTTTCAGAATGCTGAAAAAAGTAAGTTGCAAAGTAATAATTATATAAATCATTGGTCTATAAAAAAATAAACATATACATAATGTGGATATGTGCTATATGCATCTATATTGTATGTATATCTGACATGAGTGTAAGATTACTGGAGAATGATAAACCGTAAATCTGGATAATGGTACAAAGGCTTCCGCTGTGCAGTAACACATAATAAACACATAGGATGTCATTATACTACTCTTTATAGCTTTTTGTGTGTTCAGAATAATTTGTAATGAAAGTTTTAAGAGAACAGATCCATGTGTCAAAGGCTAATACTTTGCTCACCACAGTAACCAGCTCTCACCACTTCCACCAGAGCAGCAGAGCTCTCACTGTTCACAGCTGGTCCAACACAGGGGAGAGATTTTGTAAGAAGAAAAAGGCAAATTTTTCCCCTTTTCACATATTTGGGTCATGTGCTATTAGTTGTATGTTTCTTCTGATAACAAATAAATCATCCCCTCCCTGTTCCATGTGCTTTGACCACACGTTCTGTGTGCACTCATTCAGCAAACATCACTGAGTCTCTACCAAGTGCCAAGATCTGGGACACATAGGTGACTAAGCAGTCCCCCCACATCAGAGTCTAGTACACTGTTGGTAGGACTGCAAGCTGGTGAAGTTTCCTGAAAAAAAAAACTGAAATTGGATTATCTAAAGACCCAATAATTCCACTTCTGGGTATTCATCTGAAGAAACACAAACACAAAATTGAAAAGATTCATGCATTCCTATGTTCATTGTACAATAGCCAAGACATGGAAGCAGCCTAGGTGTCCATCAGTAGACAAGTGGATAAAGAAATTGTGTTTCACACACACACATACACACATACATAAAGTGGAACACTATACTACTCAGCCATAAAAAAGAATAAAATCTTACCACTTGTGACAGCATGGATGGGCCAAGAGGGTATTATGTTAAATTAAATAAGGAAACAGAGAAGACAAATACCATATGCTTTTGCTTTTATACTTAATCTAAAGAACAAAACAAAATACACTTGTAGAAACGGAGACCAAAGGGATAGTTGGCAGAGGGCATGGGGTGGGGAGTTTCAACTGTGACAGATGATTGCCAAAATTAGTGTGGGGTTCACACTGTGAGGTATATAATTGCTGAATCACAATATTATATACCTGAGAGTAACGTAACCACTATAATATTGTATGCTAGCTGTATTTAAATTAAAAAATAAAAACAAAGTAATTTTTTTAAAAAGAAGGCAAGCCATCCTACCGCAAATAGTTCAAGTACAAGGCCAGAGCCCACATGGGGACTGTGGGAACCCAGAGGAGGGGAGCCAGCGCAAGGAGGGCTTCCGAGAGGAGCTGTTCCCAGAGTTTCTGTTAAGAAGCGGCTGTTCTGCAGGCCAAGGCTCAGATGGTTGCGAACAGCAGCAGCAGAGACAGTGGGGTTATCAGTGAGGCCACAGCAGCTTTTTCTCTGCTGCACTCCTGAGCAGGCAACCAGGAGTGCATCAGGCAGTTCTGAGAACGGATGCAGGGAATGGTCAGTGATAAAGATGGAGAGGGAGGCTGGCTCAGCCAGATCAATCATGGAGGATTTACAGGCCTCGCTCGGAGGCTGGGACTCCAAATGAATAGCTTTCAAACTGGGGATGAGCTCAGGAGCCACTGGGCACCCCCATAGTAGGATCCAAACCTTCACTGTTCCCACTGTCCTCCCCTCTTTTCTCAGGGGGCCCCTAGGACATAGTGTCCTCATTTCTTATTTCTTCCTCTGGGAATTTAGACCCTGACAGTTAGGTATGGCTAAGGAATAGGATACTTATGGGGGAGTTACAGGGAGTGAGGCAAAAAAGGAAGGAGGTTCCCAATTCTTCAAACTTCATAACAATGACATAAAGTCATCTCCGTACCACTCAGCCCTAGCTCCTTCCATAAGAGAACTGGGTTATTACAGTTTAGTTCCAAAAACAGCTTAGGTGCTTAAATTCCTGCTGTTCTTTGTATCAGCACCATGACACATTTTCTGACACGTGGGCCACATCCTAGTACCTAGCCATATCTTCTCTGCTGACGCCTCCTGACAAGAGTATGCGACTCGCAGGCTCCTGCTGACCCATCACAGGAGCTAACAAGACAATTCTGCCACTTCCTCTCACTCTGACTGCACGTCTCTAAACTCAGTGCAATTTGCTTTCAGCAAATACTGTCACCACTCAAGACAGATTGTCATTGTTTCTCCTCCAGGAATGTGTGACAAATGGGCGGTACACTAAGTGCCTGAAAATAATGATGAGTGTGACAAGAAGATAAAGAACTGAAACCAGTGGAGAGCTGCAGAGAGTACTGAGTACAGGCAACAGAACCAGAGGCGGTTAGAAAGGGTTCCTGTGGGAGAAATAATTCTTCTGTGAGGCAGAAGAAATCAAAGGTCCTCCATTTCTGCAGGTGCTGAGCACCTGTCATGTGCCAAACACTCTACTAAGCACTGATCCTTCCTGGTCATAAATTATGTGGAAGCACAAATTCCGCAAGGCTGGTGTTTTCCTGATGAGAAACCAATGTGACTTCTTCAGACAAAAGCTGAGTAACAAGCAGGCTCATTGATTTCAGGCTGAAGGATAAGTACATATGTACATATGCACTCACACATGATAAGCCACTCTCTAATTATGTGCCACTTGGTGAAAACAATGTCCCTAGTGAATCTACAAATTCGGTGATAAGCCAGAAGAGAAAATAAGACTGCCTACCTTGGAAGTTGCCACCCAGCCCTGACTATAATGAGACCATGATTTAAGCATCCTGACCCCATTGGGCAGCTGCCTCTGCTCCTGTGAACTCACTAAGATTCCTGCCAATAAATCCCCAGGGTCCTTTTCAGATGACCAGAAACCAAATTAAGTATCACCAGTCTAACCATCCGTACTTGGAAGAATGTAGATTTCTGGTCTAGGTAACTTCCCCTTGGTCCTTTCAAAGCCATGTTCTTGACAATGGTCATTAGTTAATTTAATAACCATTTACTATGATGAGACTCGTCAGCTCCCAAAGAAGCAACATGACTCCTTAAATAGGCTGCTCTCAGAGCTGGCAGACCCCCACCCATGCCCCTACATTCCCCTGCACGTAGGGCCTCAGATACACCCACCCAGCATTGGCCACCCTCCCCACCCCATCCCCACCTGCCATCCAAATGCTCTCTCCTGTCTTACCGACTCCTTAGAATCCAGGCCCAGGGAAGGGAAAGCCTAGGAAGAAGACACACCTGTTCCCTCCAGTCCTGGCTCACCTTCCAGGTCTCTATGGCCCTCCCTGGATGATGGACAATGACAAAATGTATACGCTTTGGGGAAAGACCCACCCCTACACACTGGCCTTACCCTCCAGTCAACACCCTGGGATGTGTTTCCTACAGAATGTACCAAAATTAAAAAATCCTTACGTGTGGTCACAGTCTTGAAGACACAATATGCTGGGGGAGAAAGACACATGTACGTGGGCTGTGACGGAAGTGCGGTGCGTTTGCAAAGGAGCAAGCCATCCTGTCCACACCAGGGACCAGGAGGAGTCTGACAAGAGACATGTCAGTGAGCTGACCTGAAAAGCAAGTTGTATCTGTGGGCCCACAGTGGGGACCCTGGCTCCAGTCAGAGGAAGGCATGCACAAAGGCCACAGCATGTCCTTTTCGCCCACTAAGTGTGGGCCCCTAGTCACAGAGACGACATCTCATTCACTCTGTCATCAGCTGGCATGGCAGTCTATCCTTAATTGAAAACTCAACAATATTTACAGCATAAATAAAATCAGAAAGAAAAATGCATTTCAATGAATCATAATTTAAAAGAAGCATATCTGGGTACATATTCTTAAGTGAAAAAAAATTATTACATACCTATGTCATTTTTCCTTGATATATAACTTTTCTCCAAATTCTGTATTTAAAAAAGAAAGAGAGAGAGAGAGAGCAAAAGATAAATCTCATCACATAACAGAGCGAACAATATACTGAATAAAATACATATGGCACACATTAACATTTGGGGGGAGGATGAAGACGAAAGTTCAGAAATGTCTCCCTACAAACACAGACTAATATGAAGGGGGGGAAAGCAACCATGACATCCTTCTGTATCATGGCAGAAGCTTCCCATGGGGCTTTCCCTTGCACATGTGATTTTTTTGAAATTGATCTTTAGAGAGAGAAAGATTCAAAAAACATCCATTCCACTTACTTATGCGATTATTGGTTGATTCCTGCATGTGCCCTCACAGTGGGTGAACGCACAACCTTGGTGTATCAGGATGACATTCTAGTCAACTGAGACCAGGCCAGGGTCTCATATGTGATCATGGGCTGTCACTTCATTGAGCTGAGGCTCTTTCCTTTTGTGTAACATGGAGCTAAAATGTAACTGGTTCAGTGTCCTGATAGGGTTAATTTAAAATCTTATCATAGCCTAAAAATAAAAAGGCTTTTAAAGTGAGAGGCAAGAGCATTTATTTGAGGTCAGTAAGAACGGCTATTCGGGAAGCACTGACTAATTCAGGCAGAAGCCCAAATAGTGTTCTGATTATGAGACAAAGACAATAAGTATTTCTGAGAAAGGAGAGGGGAACAATTACATTAATAGGAGGAAGCATTGCTATTAGTGCGGATAACCTCACATAATGATACTTATTCTAAACAAGGTTTTGAATGTTCAGTTCAGTAGTCATCATAACTGCTTTCTTGTTGTATCTGCAAACAATTGTTTGGAACACAATACTGCTCTAGGCCCAGTCCA
Source organism: Noctilio leporinus (assembly GCA_004026585.1). Classification (NCBI taxonomy): domain Eukaryota; kingdom Metazoa; phylum Chordata; class Mammalia; order Chiroptera; family Noctilionidae; genus Noctilio; species Noctilio leporinus. The sequence continues at coordinate 151,705 of PVIW01001687.1, read as the reverse complement.
AAGGGAATTTTGCCCTGTTTTTTAATTCCAAGGTTTGAGGCATAAGACTTATGAGGCAGTTCCTCTGGGATGGCAGCTCTGGCTCCATTTTAAAGGGACTCCATTGTTTTTGTTTTTGTTTTTGTTTTGCACTGCTAAACTCTAAGCAGTCATAGACAGTATCAGTTCCGGCAGTGTGTTCCCCATGAAGATGAACCCTACTAATTACTGTGTTTATCATCTTTTGCTTCAACGTACTGTTGAGAAGGTACCATGATGTTCTCTCCTACCTGAGTAGCTAAACTGGGTCCCCACAGGTCACTAGCCTACGGTTCTCGAGAATTCATGCACACAAAGGGGTACCTGACAATGGCAGTGCACCTGACAGAAACCTGGTCGTGGGCACACCAACACCTGGCCCTGGGGCTGGGAAGGTCCTGGAAGGAGTTCTGAAAAGATATCTCTAACAAAGTGCCAAGTGTCAGCAGCTAAATCTGCTGTTTCTATTGTCTTCAGCAATGAAGAAGGAATTTTCTCTCCAATTGTCCTTCCCTGCTTTCAATACCATATGCTATAATCATGACAATTTGACAGTGGCAAACATCATTCCATTTTCTTCACTGACAGCAACAAGAAGTTACCAACAACACTGGGAGCAGCTTAAAAGGTAAGACACACTGAGATGCATTCTCTTGGAACACCAAAGGGACCATGACAATAAACAAGGAGGAAAAAAGCAAAACACAGGGGACTGTCTATCTTTAGCAGTATATTATGAAATTATTTTTATGTCAAGAACAGAAATAATACCGAAACTGATAGGGAAACTCAAAGAGTTAAAAGACTTTAGCTTCAGTTAAAGTTGATAGGTTTAAGTAATTGATGCCCGTGGAAAGCTGTTATTCCAGTAACTGAAATGCTTGGCCTCCTAGGCTCCAGGAAGTCAGAGCAAGTCACTTTGTGCCCCAGGGGGTCTACACACTGGAGATGGTATCAGAGTTACTAGGTCCCATGGAAGGGACTCTGTGACATAAAGAACTAGAAAAATCACTGCTGGCCTGCAATTCTTATCTGACTAGCCGTACTAAACCCTCACCTACCTTTTCTTCTTCCTATAAAAATGTTGGCTTGAGGTGAGATGTTAAGATGGTTTTTGAGGGCACATAACCCACTGTCTTCTCAGATCACGGACATCTGAATAAGGAACCAATGAAGACTTAATCTTTGTCTCTACTTATTGGTTCTGGTAGTGACAAGTAGCACAAATGCTGACTTTTCCCATTTCAAGATGAAATAAACCCCATAGTTATGTATGTATGTATGTATTTTTTATACCTCGGGATCAAGTGACAGTCTACTTACTCTTCAAAAAGCACATATTTTTTGGAAGAGCCAAGAAAGAGAGGGAAGGAGAGAGAGAAGAAAGAGTGACTAGAAAGCTCAACCCACTTTTGAAAATGTATGAACTGAAGCTGGGTACCATCATAAGTTAGCATGCATCTTCCCTACTCTAAATGCCACCAGTGGCCAGGACAGCAGCCCAACCTTGGAGAAGGAGCACTGGCCTTGGATCCAGAGTAGCTCTCTGCTTTCACCATTAACCTGCCACCCCTTGGCCAAGAGGCTTTCTCCTTGGGAGGCCACTGCTTTGACTGTCAGATAAGCCTCATGGAAAGTTAGAAATTTTAGATATAAAAATAGCATTGGACTGGATGAAGAAAATGTGGTATATACGTATAAAAGAATCTTATCCTTTAAGGAGGAAGAAATTCTGACTCATGCTACAATATGGATGAACCTTGAGGACATTATGGATAATGAAGGGGCTACATACTAAACTGACAAGCTTAGGGGAGACCAGCATGGTGGCCTTATTAGCTCGTAAGACCAAAGGTAACCACATAGGATGGCAAAATTCCTAACTAAAAGTGGATCATGGTGGGTAGCCACATCCTAGGCTGTTATCTTTCTTGACAAAGGTCATTCTTTACCTTAACTGAGCCTGTCTATTCTCTCTCCATTTCTAATACCACACCTTTGGAAAGTCAGAGTAATCCCCTTTTTCCACACCCCTCAGGGCACATTCTCCCACCAGAGCACAAGATCAGAGATCCCCTCATTCTTATTGTTATCCTGTTAACTGTCGACTGTTTACTACCCCATATCCACCAACCTAAAAGAAGTATGTGTCAATCATTTTACTTCTTATCCAATCCTAGAGATTTCATCGATTTCCTTTCTCCCACCTCCCTAATATCTCCCTCAATGGATTTAATGTCACCCCCTTAGGTCTTGCCCATTGGTTCTGATGTATAAGTGGTAAAACTGCCATTCTCTGCAGAATTTTCTCAACCCATTGAGATTTTGTTTCCCAGCAATTGTCATCAGTTTGGCGCATAAACATTCTTACAGGTTTGGACCTTCTCAAGTTGACAACATTATTATGTTAAATAATGCAAAAATATATATATATAAATGGAGCCAAAGCTGACATCCCAGAGAACTGCCTTGCATGTCTTATGCCTCAAACCTTAGAATGTTAAAACAGGGCAAAATAACCTTTACACTGGGCCTAAGCAATATTATGTCCTAAAAAAATGTTTGCAGAGATAACAAGAAAGCAGATCTCATGACTACTGGACTGATGGCTACAGGACTGAAATTTAAAACCATTGTTGAGAATTAACATCACTATGTTAGCTCTCTGCACCAACAAAAATGCCTTCCTTCTATTAATGTTAATTGTTCCCTTCCCCTTCTCATATATACTTCTCCCTTGCCTTTGTCTGGTAATGGAAACACTATTTGGGTTTATGCCTAAATCACTGCTTTCCCAATAGCTTATCCTTTCAGATTTTAAGCTTGTTACCTCTCACTTTGCCTTTTATTTTTAGGTTAACATAACAATTAGCCAGTCCCAAAAAGACAATAGGATTTCATTTCTCTGAGGCACCCAGACTAGTCAAATTAGTAGGGACCAGAGGCTGGGGGAGAGCAATAGGAAACTATTGTTTAATGGGCACAAGTTTCAATTCTGCAAGATGAAAAGGGTTCTGGAGATTGCTTGCACAACAATATATGTGTACCTCACAGTACTGAACTGTACATTTAAAAAACGGTTAAGATGGTAAATTTTATGTCATGAGTACTTTACCGCAATTTTAAAAGAACAGCATTAAAGATGACCCAATCCAACACTCCCCTTTACAAATGAGATAACAGAGGCTCAGAAAAGATAAAGGATTCACCCATTGTCCAATAGTCATTCTAGCCACACAACTAGGATTAAAGTCCAGGTCTTTTGACTCCTTTCTAATGTTCTTCGCTTACACCTTCCCCCAAGAAAAATGCATGTCCAGCCTTCCTCAGGAGGTATTCTTCCGAAAGTGTGCATCATTAGATATGGACAGATTTTAAGAGTAAGCTAAAAATAACACCTGCAACAACAGTCACCTTCATCAACAAGTTGAAAGATAAACAACATTCCAAACTCAGTGTTTGCACTTGTTAGTAACCTGCACAAACTGGCATCCCACTGGACTCTCCACCAGAGGTCTTTGGGGAAAGCAATGGGGAACAACAGAATTACAGCTCCTTCCCTTTGTCTCCTAGCACAGCAGTGCCGATTAGCAGGCACAATAGCTAGGAAATGATAAGCCATTGCCAATGGCTCAATTTGTAAACAGTAAAAATAAAACATCCAAGAACGAGTTGGTTTAGGTGCACTGGAATGGAACCAAAGCAGTCTTGAGTATGTTCCCCTTTGAGAAAGAAAATTAGACTTAACTAAACGAATTGACAGAACATTTAAAATTCTGTCTCCAGCTTCCTTAGTGGAAAGGTTTAGCTCTTCCCAAGGAAAAAAAAAAAAGAAACACCTGGTTTGTTTTATTATCTCTGCTGCGATTCATTTCTTCCACTATCAATATCAGTCAAAATGTGCTTACTGCCAAAGTTTCCTATGTCGAGCGAAGTGCTGCTCACATCAGAAAAAGGTCAATCCCTAACACCTCTAACCCACAGACAGTGACTACCCCAACCAAGAAAAGATGAATCCAAGCCACCCTTATCCAGTTTGATTTTTTAACCGTAGGTTTGAACACTTGCAATCTATTTAGGTGAGGCTTAATGTATACATTCTTCATTAAAAGAAAATCAGACATCCTCAAAAGAATGTAATATGAAATCTTTAAAGAAGGAAAACTGATAAAATGGCATCAGCAAGCCATTCACCACCAGCCACCAGCACCCCTGAGATTATGAATGAAATTAGGTCAGGAGGATGCGGCCATCAAAGACACACACATGTAAGATGGGCCTGCGATTTTACTGCCTCTACCACTCTCAAGCTCAGCCATCAGTTTCTCACTTGGACAACAGGAACCATAACGAAGAGGCCTGCTTCATAGGGTTTAATGAGATCAGATAATGCGGAGCACAGTGTCTCCCCAAAGCAAATACTCAGTATCTATTACCTGCCACTCTTTCCAACATTATCGCCTCCTTCAGGTAACAGCAAGTACCACCATAAAAGACATTTAACCGATAAAAGCAGTAAAGTCCATAGTTCTCTTTTTGATTTGTTTTGGTTCCTCTTGGAAGCATGCATAGGACATTTTTTGCTGTCATATCAGGTAAACATTTGAACAGGGCCAAAAGCCCTGGCTGACGTGGTTCAGTGGATTGAATACTAGTCTGCGAACCAAGGGTCCCCAATTTGATTCCTGGTTAGGGCACATGCCTGGTTGCAGGCCAGGTCCCCAGCTGGAGGCATGCAAGAGGCAACAGATCAATGGTCTCTCACATATCGATGTTTCTCTCCCTCTCTTTCTCTTTCCCTTTCCCTCTCTCTAAAAATAAAAAAAAGTAAAAATATTTTTATGAATAAATAAGTAAATAAATAAGGCCTGGCACTGTACTATGTGGTACACACACACACACACACACACACACACAAAATCTTCGAAACAGCTTTCTGAGATAGGCCCTATTATCCCATCTTCTTGAGGATGCTGAGATACAGAAAGGTTCAGTAAGTTCCACAGCAAATCAGTGTTGGAGGAGGAATATGACCCACAGCAGTGTGGCTCTAGTGTCCAGCTCTAACTCTTTATCATATGAGACACAATGTCACAAGCCACCACAGGTTGCCCAAGTACACAGCCACAGCTGAGGTAGCACCCAGGGCCTGGAGCACGAGCCTGGGAGGGCAGGTTCCCTGAAAGTGGGCAGGTCAGAACCCAACACAGTGCAGTGACAGGAGGCCAGAAGAGAAGCCTGGGACAAGAGGTCAGGCCCCAGGCAGGACCATAGGGCAACGGCAGCACTCAGGTTTTGATGAGAGGCCACCTGACACCAGCCAGTGAATCTGAACTATGTTTGGGGAAGGCCCCTAGCCCTGTGTTGGGCTGGCCTATGTTCTGGGGTGCACACCCAAGGGAGCAGTGAAGTAGAGGGAGCACGGGCTACTGCTCTGAGCAGCAGTGACAGGGCAGATTAACCAACAGATAAACCAGTGACAACCCCAGGCTAACAAGGTCGTTGTTCAGAACCATAAGTCCTGTCTCTGAACCAAATACAGACTTTAGGCAACCTTGACAAACTGATTCTTTTCCATCTCTCAGCCTCAGGTATGGTCTACAGGAGACATTTCATCACTGCCCCTTCTCATGGGATTAATGACTTTTTTGGCTCTGTGGCCTAGGCACAGATGGGATTAATGATATTCTTCAAGGGCTTTAATACCTTTGCATGAAAAATGCCAGTAAGATATAGGACTCTCTTATCTCTATACTTACTTACGTGTACATATACATTTAAGGCAAAGGAGACACATACTTCTGCATTTGAAAAGATCAGGTAAAACCTGTATTTAAAAGTGTGTGCTAAGCCCTGGCTGGTAGCACAGTGGTTAAGGCGCCGGCCTGTGAACCCAAAGGTCGCAGGTTCGATTCCCCAGCCAGGGCACATAACCAGGTTGCAAACCAGGTCTCCATTCAGGTCTGTGGCCGGAGGCAACCGTACATTGATGTCTGTCTCCCTCTCTGCCTCTCTCCCATTCCCTCTTTCTAAAAATAATGAAATAAAATCTTTAAAAAAAAAAAAAAAAAGTGTGTGCTATAATTTCTAAATTTACTATGTAAAATTTTAGTTCCCTATTAATAAACCTTGGATAGCACTTTAAATTTATTATAAACAAGCCTCATTATTGCCAAACACACACATGCAATTTTTTTTTTTTTTTTTTTTTTTTACTATACACAGCTATGTAATAGCAAATTACAGTGTGAAAAACTCAAAGATTCAGAAAATTTGAGTACTGACTTCACTTTTTAATAGTCATGTGACCTTGGCCAAACCACTTAACTTCTCTGAGGGTAAATTTTCTCAGAATTTTTACAGAATAGCTGCTTTGCAGAGTAGTAACAGGATTTAAATTAAATTAAATGTCTGAAAATGCTTAATTAATCATAGATGATCTTAAAACCTTAAGGAATGATTATTATTATTATTTCCCCTATGAAGGAATCCCATAGTATAGTAGAGCAGGTAAAAGAAACATTCTATTTAAAAATGTTTTTATACTAATCGTGGGGTAAAAAAAAATAGTCCCCTTAATTAATATGATAAAAACAACTCATATTTTAAAATATAATTTCTCCTCATATGCTAAACTCATCTTGCATAAAGTCCCCATGGCAAAAGTCCAATGAGGTTCTGGAATAAAGCCAATGGTGAAATAATGACAAAGCAGCAGCTCAGAGATTTGGATGAGTGCTGTCTCCTCCTCCTTGGGGCCCTTGGTCTCAGTTCCTGGTTCTGACTATTCACAGAGTTTGCGTCTCTTAGCCAGTCCCCAGTACACCCTCTCATGATGCCACCTTCAAAGTCAGGGACACTCAGGCTCTTGTGATCCTCGAAAAGTATAATCCTTTCACAGACTGGGAAAATTAAAGCCAAGGTTAAGATGTGGTACAATTGGAGAAAACTTGCCTGTATCCAAGCAAGACTTAAAATGTCTAACTCCACATCAGAGCATCTTCTTCCTTAGAATGAAATTTCCTTAGAATAAAGCATGTCCTGATAGATATGCTTTAATTACATTAAAGGGCATTTTTTAAAGCCAGACTATCTGTTGGTTGCTGCTAGGAATTCAAAATCTATATTGACCAACATTCATAAATGTGTAAAAATAAATCAACTTAATAACCATTGGAAGAGGAAATCATGTCAGCTCCCATTAAAGAAATCACAAACAAACCTCAGATGAGAGGAACAGATTTTATCATTAGAATCAGTACCTTAGATGGTGTGACTGCTTTCTTTACATCCTTAGAAGCCAATGCAAAAGCTGAAAAAGGAAACATTTTTATATTAAAATTAACAATTGTTTACTCTCACATTGAACAAGATTGCTTAAAATGAAAAAAAAAAAAAAAAAAACTTTAACAAGACATATTGTGCTCATTTCTAAAAGCAGCTGCATTGCCACAAACTAGAACCATCAGCCACCTTTATCTCTGGACCTAAAATTATTTATCAGTGCAAAGCTAACGTGCTTAGGCTAGCAAGCAAAAGAAATACCCCATCAGAGAACTTAGAATCCATGCATACCATTGAGGTCTATAAGCAAAAACCACAAAATAGATGCACACGGAATACAACTTCTTAGAAGCCTCAATGTTGGTGCCATGTGGTAAACAAAAAGAAAAACTTTACTGACTAAAAGCTCTTATAAAAAAAGGGGGGTTTACTGAACTGCATGCTAACTAGAAAAAGACCAGATCCTGGGGCATGCAGTCTAAGCCACCAGCAAGCAGCAGGACTAGATGGAGAAGGTGACATATCCGCTCTCTTGGAGCTGAAGGGAATTTTTATATATCATGTTTCAGGGAAGAAACATCTAAATTGTTCTGAAAGGTTTTAAATTAGCTACAGAAAGGGAGTGGGAAAACGTAAAGGGAAATAGCTCTAGGATTGGTGTACCGCCTATACGGGAGAAATGTTTACTACTTTTGATTGGTGGTGGTCCTAAAAGTTCTTGCATAAGCAGGATGCTGTAGCATCTGCTGGTTGCTTATGCAGCGCGGAGGTCAACAGACACTCTGGAAGGGGAGCTGGCCTACAGCTATTAATCAGTTAAACACTCTCATCGATCTCCCTCCCTCATTAGCCACTGTCATTTAATTTAAGACACCCGTAGCCAACTTTTTTTCTTTTTTTCTTGGTCATTTTTTCAGCAAAGGGGAATTCCTCCACATCTAGAGGAAGAAGTACAAATCAAATCCCCACTCTGGCAATCACTGCCCTGGCCTGGTGGCAAGGACTAAATCTGGCCCCAGCTTTACATGTTGGGGTCACAGGCCTCCACAGCACGTAGGAGACTGAAAAGACCCTACTGAAGCCCTGGGGCCCAGACACTGGGAGGGATTAAAATCATTCTACAGTTAAATGAGTTCATGTTTTGAGTCAAAGCCCATAAATAAATGTATCCCTAGAGACACATCTAGGTTCTACATTAAAAATAATAATATGGATAGGTGTCGGCCTGTGAACCCAAAGGTCACTGGTTCAATTCCCAGCCAGGTCACATAACCAGGCTGCAAGCCAAGTCTCCAGCCAGGTCCATGGCTGAAGGCAGGTGAAAGGCAACCATACATTGATATTTCCCTCTCTGCCTCTCTCTCTTCCCTTCTCTCTGGAAATAGTAAATAAAATATTTAAATATATATATATATATAATATTTATTTTTTATTATATTTTATTGATTGCGCTATTACAGTTATCCTGATCTTTCCCTTTGTCCCCCAATACGCAGCACCCCTCACTCCCTTAGGCAATCCACATACCATTGTCCATTTCCATGGGTCATGTGTATAAGTTCTTTGGTTACTCCATTTCCTATACTGTACTTTACATCCCCATGGCTATTCTGTAACTACCTATTTGTACTTCTTAATCCCCTCACCTCTTCACCCATTCCCCTACAACCCTCTCCTATCTGACAACCATCAAAATGCTCTTTGTATCCATGATTCTGTCTCTGTTTTGGTTTGCTTAGTTTGTTTTTTTTAAATTTAATTGTTGATAGATATGTATTAATTGCATTTTTTGGCTCATAGTTTGACCACCTTAAATAAGTCCCTTTACCATTTCATATAATAATGGTTTGGTGATAATAAACTCTTAGTTTTTTCTTGTCTGGCAAGCTCTTTATCTGCCTTTCAATTCCAAATGATAAAATGATAGTTCTGCTGGGTACAGTAACCTTAGCTATAGGTCCCTGCTTTCCATGACTTTGAATATTTTTTGCCAATCACTTCAAGCCTGCAAAGTTTCTTTTGAAAAATCAGCCAACAGTCTTATGGTAACTAACTTGTTTTTTCTCGCTGCTTTTAAGATTCTCTCTCTATCTTTAATTATGATATATTTTGGAATGGGCCTTTTTGCATCCATCTTGTTTGGGACTCTGCTTCATGGCCTTGCATGTCTATTTCCTTCACCAAATTAGGGACGTTTTCTGTCATTATTTTTTTTTTAACTTTTGTAAATTTTATTATTTATTTCTAGAGAGTGGGGGAGGGAGAAAAAAACATCAATGTGTGGCTGCCCCACATGCGTACCCAACTGGGGACCTGGCTCACAGCCCAGGTGTGTGCCCTGACTGGGCTCAAACAGCAACCCTTTGATTTGCAGGCCAGCATTCAATCCACTAAGCCACACTAGCCAGGACCATTATTTTTTAAATAGATTTCCAACTTCTTTCTTTTTCTCTTCTCCTTCTGGCACTATGATGTGAATATTGGACCTCTTGAAGTTGGCCCAAAGGGTGCTTACACTATGCGTACTTTTCACATTCATTTTCCTTCTTGCTCTGACTGGTTGTTTTTGCTTCCTTATAGTCCAAATTATTGATTTGATCTCGGCGTCATACACTTGAATGTTTTTTCCCTATAAATTATTCTTTATTCTAATTAACGTAGTCTTCATTTCTGATTGGATCTTTTTTATGCTGCTGAGGTCCTCACTAAGTTCCATGAGCATCCTTATAATCAGTGTTTTGAACTCTCCATCTGAGCTATTGCTTATCTCCATCTCATTTGGCTCTTTTTCTGGAGTTCTGATCTGTTCTTTCATTTGGGCCATGTTTCTTTTTCTCCTCATTTTTGTGGCATTCCTGTGTTTGTTTCTATATATTAGGTAGAGCTGCTTTGACTCAGTGTCTTGGTGGTGTGGCCTAATTGTAGTAGGCGTCCAGTGGCACAACCTTTTCTATCACCTAAGCTGGGTACTCAAGATATGACTTTCGTGTGGGTTGAGTACATCCTCTTTTTGTAATTGAGCCTTAGTTGCTGTTGGCAAATCAATGGGAGGGACTTGCCCAGGACTGTTAGCTGTAAAGACTGGCTGTGACCACTGACCACCAACCTCTGCCTTCCATGGAGGGGCAGGGTGGTGGTGCTCAGGCATGGTCTGTAGCTGTCCACTGGGTGTACAGGCTCTGGGATTTCCCAGGTGGTGCAGGCCAACATCAGCCCCCACATGTGTTCTGCCTGGGCCACCCTGCATGAGCTATAGAGCAATCTAAATGTCTGCTTCTTGTGCTGGGCTTGGAGATTCCCAGGCAAGGCCACGCTGTGAATCTAGCCTGGCTGCTGCTAATGCCAGGCCTGGGGCTCACTGAGGCAGTTATTGCTTGTTTGATAGGATTTAGGAAGTTGTGCAGCAGGAGCCAAGACCAGCCATTCATATGGAAAAGCAGCTTGGGTGGGCCCACAAATTGGCTGGGGTGGAGACTCTGGGGATCTCCAAGGGGGTCAAACAGTGTTAGCCAGGTTGATGGGAGTCTCAGATAGGGCACCAGCTTGCTGGCTCTGTGGGGGTGTGGGGTTAGAAAAGGGAAAATGGTTTCTGCTCACCTTGATGCCAGACACTCAGTTTCTCCCTGTGTACCACTGGTGCCTTTCAAGCTTCTATCCCAGCATTGGAGCTCAGAGGGAGTGAGACTAAGAAGGTGAGTGCACATGTGGGTTCTTTAAGAGGAACTGTTTGCAGCTCTAGCAGTTTCTTCCAACGACTCAATCTCTGCTGGTTTTTGCAGCCAGAAGTTGTGGGGACTTATCTTCCTAGCACTGGCACCCTGGGCTGGGGGTCCTGCGTGGGGCTGGGACTCCTCACTCCCAAGATATCCCTCCCGAATTTTTATCCAGCACACATGGCTGAAGGCCCAGCCCGCTTCACATCTGCACCCCTCCTGCCAGTCTAGATGACATCACATAATATTTAAAGCAATATCAAAAGAAATGCATCATATTTATTTCAGGCATAAGAGCAATCATATGGTAAAATCATCTCCATTAGATGAATATGAAAAAAAAAAAAACACTGGTTGGTTTTATCTTGGCTTCCATAATTTAAATAAAATGAAGAACTCATCAAGGAACCAAATGTATTTGGAAGACACAGAATGCACTATACTATTATTACATCTGGTCTTAAGATAATGAATCATTTCTAGAATTCCTACCATGAAATCTACAGCTGGAAGAAAACAAGAAGAAATAAGAGCCAAGTGAGAAAAAGTAGCAAAGTAGATAAGAAATCACTGGGCACTGAGGAAAAGTCAACAAAAGCTCAGGGTGGCTATTTACCAGCCCCTGCCTTCAGCGTGGGGAGCAGGGGGAGAAAAGTGCCCCCACCCAAGGAAAGGGAGGGGCCCATGGGGCTCCAGGTGTATGTGCGTGTGAGTGCTGTTTGGCCTCCCAGTTTCCAGATTCAGTGGGGAAAATATGCTCTGGGAAGCTCAGCTAGAAGGCACAGTAGAGCAGGAGAAAAACTGCAAGGTAACTCATGATCTTGTACAAGTATGTCAAACTGCTGTTCAAAAGTAACTTCTCCTTTTCTATTTTCAACATGAATTCCTTGTGAATTGCTAGGGGGAACTATACGTAAAGTGCAAATCAGGGCAGGCAATAGAAGTAAGGCCTTTTTCATGATAACTTTAAATAATTCAGGCCAACAAATGTGTTAGCACACCCATTCTGAGACATAAATCAAGATTTTACAACGAACCTGGGACAAAGATTTATGGGCTCCACTAGGCCCCAGGGAGTGCAAGGAAACTGGAGTGGAATTAATTGCACTGCATTTAACCAACACTAACCAACAATCTTTTCTCACTCCTGGGAGGGAGCACAGGGTCCCCTACCTACACAGAGAAGACAAGTATAGGGCGAACTCCTCATTGTTTTGTTCCTATTCTCTGATCCATCCTCCCAAACTCTCCCAATAACCTCTATCACAAAAAGCAAATGAAATACAAAACAAAAAAAAACAACAACAACCATCACTAAGACCCTAAATAACCTCCAGGGATGGTGCCAGTATTACATGAGGTAAGGCAGGGCTGGGCACAGACGACAAACCCAGGGGGTGCTTATGACCTTGCTGCTGATGGTGAACGTTTTCCACATACTGTCCAGGTGGGAGTGTGCCCTGCAAACCAGCCAAGTGGAGGAACAAAACCACGTGGGCCTGACCTGCTCACAGCGCACATCAGGAGCCAGCAGGGCTCAGAGGGTTGCACACTTGACACACTGTGGGAGGCAGCCTTGAGGGCTTCACTTTCTTTCCTGTGACCTAATTACAAAACATCTCACCCCTCGCAGCCCTACTCCCCAAGTTCTGCCCCCTGGAGCTCTCCAGGTTTCATTCTGGGTCCTCCGGAGGGGTGTCCTGCTCTGGTGTGCACAGCCCGAGGCCAATTTACTTGGTTCCAACTACCTGTTTGAAATAAACCCTGGTAGCAGAGGGAGCAGAAACAAACTCTGGCTCAGCAATAAGGGGCACAGCCTGCCCTTCCCTCGTCCTCAGACAAATCCACTGTCCCTGAGCTTGTGGACATGAAAGTACTGAGTAGCAGCTCCACCATCCCCTGAGGGGGACATTGCCCAAGCACAGAATAAGAGCCTTGTCACTCCCCATGGGGTGGGGACAGAACCACTGAGGGCAGTGACTAGGAATCATGTAGTTCAGCACATGTACCGTTCCTGGAACAGGGCCTGGCACTTAGTTGCTAAGTACTCTGGCTGTTAGCAGCTATGGACATTATCATTATGAATTTGTATTTTCACCTGTTCAACAGGAAAGCAAGTGGCTGTGTGGACATTTTGAGCCACATATGAGGCTGGGAGTGGAGAAGGAGAGGGACAAGCAGCTCCCCACGAAGTTTGTGGTTTAACAGGAGACAAGTCCCTCAGTCAATGTCAAGCACAGATGCATGGCTCTGATGGCAATCCTCCTGATGGCAGCCACTCGGGAACACCTGCGGGTGGAGAGAAGGTACCTCGCACAAGCCGGGCATTGAAGGGTAAAAAGATTTCCAGATAAGGAAGCTCAGAGCTTGAGAAAGTAAATTCCAGGCAGCAGAGACTTTGAGGACGAGAGCAACAAGGTCTGGAAACAGACTTCCGCATGCAGACCACCGTAAACAGCCCAGTGTGTCCAGGGCATGGTCACCTGAGGGGACAAGATGAGGCTGGAGACAGCAGGAGCCACATCATGAACGGGGTTGGTGTTAGGAAGTCTGCCTTTATTCTGAGCCATGAAATCTTTTGAAGAAGGTAGATGCCATGTTGAAATGTGTGCCTTGGACAGCTTTCTGGAGGCAGCATGCAGGTGGGCTATGGGCAGAACATGAAAAACACAACAAGCAGACCTCTTAGGAAGCCAACAGAGCCGGGCAGTGAGAGGCAAGGCAATGGCTTAGGGGGAGTCAGGGCATAGCAGGGCCCCGCGCTAGAGCAGTGTTAGGGCTACTAAAGAAGCAGAATGGGCAGGCTTGGAGACAGATCATAGTGGTGGATGCGAGCAGGGAAGGAAAACACCAGAGGGTTGGGGGTGGAGATGTGAGCGTAGGTGGTTCGGGATTTCAGAGGGGAGGGACTGGGCAGACTGGCTGCCATCACAAGCTGCAGAATCAAGGCCAGTGGGCAGATGTGGGGGGAAACTCAGCTTGATTCCCAACACTCTCCTCTGAGGTGCCAACATCCAGTAGCAGCCTGGTCTCCAGATATGGCACTCAGCACAGAGGTGTGCAAGGAAAGTCACCAACTCAACGTCTCCACTGTACAGTGGAGCTGAAGCCACCAGGCTACATGGGAGACTGGAGGAAAGAAATCCCCATAGTTCAGGGACAAAATTACAAAGACACAAAGGAATAGCCAGGCAGAGAAGAGAAGCAAGGGAGAAGGCCATTGTTTAAGGAGTTTCTAAAACATTCTCCTTAAGAGCTCTCTCCTTAAAGCTCACTGTCCATGGAAAGATGCCAAAGTACAGCAGACCTCAACTCCAGGCCCACTGAACCACGAGGTCACTGTCAGAGACGCAGAGTCCAGACTCGCACCACCTGGGATCCAATCCGGCTCTGCTGCTTAGCAGCTAAGCAACATGGGGCCAGTGACTTGGCCTCTCGAAGCCTCTGCCTCCCTTCCTATAAACGGAGACCCAAACAGGAATGAAATAAGTCATTACATGTTTTCAGGTTCAGGACAGGATCTAGCCAATGAGAAAATCCAGAGCCATCTGCCCCAAAGCCCAGAGCAAACTCACAGGAAAGGGAGGGACATGTTGGACTGGGAGGGTGCCAGCACAATTCTGCTACCAGGGCAGGAAGAGAGCTAGACAACAGTTAGGGTCAGGGAGCCCCTTCACCTGTCCCACAGGTTCTACCACAGTAAAGTGATTCGTCCTCCCACCCAAGGGTGACAAAGAGACAAGATGGCAAAGAGACGGGCCATCTCTCCTCTGTTGAGCTCATAACCTACCCCAACTTGAAATACATTTGAAACACATCTCCTGTTTCATCAAAGAAGTCAGCGGGAAAACGGAATTTGGCACACAGACTTTTCCTCGCTTGGCAAAAATGTCTGCGAAGGCCACTATAATCTATGCGCCATACGGCAAACATTTATAGGAAGGACAGGAGATGGGGAAAATAAATAGAAAATAATAATATATTTTAGAAAGAAAAAGATCATTTGCTTCTTTGAGTCATATCTCACTTAAACAAATGATACGAGAACCCATGTGCCACTCAGGATATGCAAAGAAGAAAATTTCAACTCAGGGTTTTGGGGAGAAATTCAAAGGAGCACCCTTATAAGCGTGTTGCACAGGGTGGGTCACAGGTAAGGGGCAGAGGAGTTCCTGGTCACACAACCTCCTCCAGAACACACAGAACAAGCCGCAGAGAGCAAACTTCAAAACACAAGGACAGCTGGACTTCCAATAATTCCTCCATACTGCACGAAAACACAATTTATGCTTAACTTTTGGGGATCTTATTTTTGACATACAAAGAGCAGGTTTTCAAAGCACCCCTGTCAGAAAACCACAGTCTGTGACATTCTAATGCCTGTGGAACTTACTCATCTGGTGTCCAAAACCTTTGCTCTGACAACCCTAGTTGTAGAGACTCCTGCCCCACATGTGACAGTCCTTCCCAAAACACCTGAAAATCTGCCAAACAATGCTGGAACCAGAGAAAGGCTTCTTAGTTTGAATTCCAGGGGTTCTGGTTCCTTTCCCCAGTAGAAAAAATGCCTGGCTGCTGAATATTGAGCCTTAATCCACATGTTGTTCTTCAGGAAACAGCCACAAGTATCATTTTCAAGACAAAGCCACTAGCAATCATCCATATTCAATACCTGGGTCTAGGATGGCCCAGTTCCTGCCCCTGTCAGCACGTGCAACTTGTTAGAAATGCAGGTCCTTGGATCTTATGAGTCAGAAAAATTGGATTCCCAATTTTTCTGCATTTTAACAGAAGACCCTGAAAGGGGCTCCTTAGGACACTGAGGTGATTCTAGTGTGTGCAAAAAGTTGACACACACTGGGATGAACAGCTGGACAGGCCCTCAAGGGAAATGACCAGGGCTATTTTCACAACAAGCCCTGGTCATTTCTTTTCCTTCCTTTCCTCCCTCCATCTCATACATGAAAAACAATACCCTCGAGGATGTGCAGAAGATAAATGAAGTGTGATGTATAAAGAGCCCTGAGCTCCTCATGGGAAGCAATGATGTAAACTAAAATGGATCACCTTTTCAGATCATAAAATATTCTTTTAGGAGCAAAAATAAGTCATAACCCTAAGAAAAAATGGCACAGCTACACCTGAGTACATTCAACTTGAATTTGATGATATCTTTATGCATGTTTTTCCCTAAACCGGTAACTTGACATTATACAGATAGAGACTTTCTTCCCCAACTTCTACCAAACCTTTGGTGCACATGCATTTTAAATAAAGGCTTAAATAAAATGATTGCATCAATCAAGCTTTCTTTTTAAAAAATCTATTCAAATTGCCCGCCAAATACCTCTCCAGCCGACCTCCTCTCTGAGCTCCAGACCCGCAGGCCCAGCTGCCCAGCTGACAAGGTACCTGAACATCTCACACACACCCCACTCAACTTGTCCAAGCTCAGCTCATCATCCTCACCGCCCCCTCGATCTTAGAAAAAAGTCTGAGTACTTAATGACGCAGAACTATACACTTACAAGTGATTAAAGTGGTAAATTTTATTTATTCATATAACTATAATCATTTATTTTTGTTTAATCCAGTCCTCCATCGGTGTCCATACCAGTAAAAGCACCACCATCTGCCCTCAGCTCAGGACAGAAACCTGGCTCCTCCCTGACCCCACTCTTTTTATAGGGGGCTGTCCCTATACCCACTGCCCCTATCAATCACCAAATCTTAGTGATTCTTCATCATCTCTCAATAGCTGAGTCAAGTAGCTCCTCACTAGTCCCTGCAGGCACATCATCCCCCTCCAGTTCCATTCCAGAGGACACCCAGTGGGACTTCTCACAAGGAAAGTCAAATCACCGTCACTTGCCTGTGACAACCCTTCAACAGTTTCCTTCTGCTGTAGGAACAAAGTCTAAAGTCCTCACCCTGGTCTGCAAAGCCCTGCATAACCCCACCCTACTGGTGTTCCCAGCCCTCTCTCCAGCCCACTCCTAATCAGGCCAACCCTCCAGCATGTGCCCTCCCCCTGCCCTGCTGGCCCCCTTCCTCCATCCTTCCACTGATTTCTTGCTCCCTGCCCCCTTTCGGTTCTGGGCTCTTCCGTTCCTTTCTCTAAGAAGTCTTTCACAGCCCCTCCACCTGGGTTTCTCAACAGCACTACAGGCACTTTGGACCAGATCACTGATTCTTTGGGAGAGGGGGTGTCCTGAGCATTGCAGTACGTTTAGCAACACCTCTGGCTCCACACGCTGGTAACACTCTCTGCCAAACCACCCCCTGGGACACCCAGAAAGTCTCTAGACAAGGACAAATGTTCTCTAGACAAGGGCAAATGTTCTGGGAGGGAAGGTCAGCAAAATCGTTCCATGTTGAGAACCCTGCTCCGGAGTCCAGCCTAAAAGCCACATATCCCCCTGAATGAACTGCTGCCACAGCATTGAGTTCAGCTGCAATTGGTTTCCAGCGTAGCTAGTATCCAATGTCAACTTCCCTGCAAGACTTGGAGCTGCGTGAGGCTGGAGGGAGACTAGATCTGCCTCCTTCCCCAATATCCCCAATGCTTAACACACAGTAGATACTCGGCCCTTTCTGAATAAATAAAAGAAATCTTGAGTACAGTTTTTCCTACTATTTTAATACCATCTTTAAATTGTTAACCTTTTCTAGTAGTCCAAATCGGTACCTACAGTGAATCATCGGACTTCTTTGGGAGTGGCTTAGTGAGCAGAGCTTTGAAATTGGGTCAATAATGGATCTGATGAACCCCTGACACTCACCGTCACTTTTCGTTTCTATTGGGAAGAGACAGAATGAACACTTCCGTATATCGTTCTAAGCAAGAGTCTGTACACCAAAGATGGATCACACAATGCTACAAAAGGCAAACTAGGTAACGTTTGCAAATTCCCTATAAGTAATCCCCTTGTGCCTAGAAATTATGCTTGCTTTATAATACTTCCAAATACAAGTATTAACCTGGCCCTTTGTGTTCTGAATGAGGTCAGTTGTTGAGACTTGCTCAAGGACTAGGCCCACACGTTTGCAAAAGAGGAAATTAACAAAGGGGTCCCAATATATCCTCCCCACCCCCATGTGAAACGGAGGCTCTTCCCACCTCCCATTCCACTGCCCCCCAAGCCCAAAAAGCTTGATGACTGGCTACAAGCAAACTCCCTTGGGCCAAATTCATGACCAAGGGGGCCATGACAACCTGGGGGTCCTGTACTACCCAGACAACAGAGTCCATCCAGATGGTTAAAATCTGTGCCAGTAATATCTTTGTACTGCCTAAGAAATAAAAGAAGTGTTTAAAAATCACAAGAAGGCCCTGGCTGGTGGCTCAGTAGGAAGGTGTCGGCCTATGAACCCAAAGGTCACTGGTTCAATTTCCAGCAAGGGCACATAACCAGGTCTCCAGCCAGGTCCGTAGCTAGAGACAGGAAAAAGGCAATCATACATTAATGTTTTGCTCCCTCTCTGTTTCCCTCCAAGCTTCCCCTCTCTCTAAAAATAATATGTAATAAATTAATAAATTAATAAAAATCAAAAGAAAACCTGGAGTCAGGTCTGACTCTTGGTATCTTGGTATGTCTAGCTCACTATGGTACAAAGAATCTGAACAAGACCTGGCTCAGAATGAAAACCATCCCTAATTTTGGCAGGTACTAAGACATACAATCTGACCCAGCCAGGGTAGAATCAGGGATAAAAAAAATAAAACTGAATTATCTATTATTTTACCATTGGTTCAAATAAGCTTCTTTGCAAATGTATCAATTAGGACTAGATTTGGTTGCATTAATAGAAAACCAAAAAATGGATGCTTAAATAAAACAGAGATTTATTTTTAATCTCAGGCAATACCAGTCTATTATAGGTGATACAGGGCTGGCATGGTGCTCCACATCCATCTGGCACCCAGATAGTTGCTATCCTTTCTGCTCTACCATCCTTATTACTGGCTTCCATCAAAGTCACCTCATGGTCACAAAATGGCCACCATGGCTCCAGCCATCAAATTCACACAATAGGCCATCAGAAGAAGAATGAAACAATGGCAAAAACAAACAAAACAAAACAAAAATCCTGTATCCAGCCGGGTCAGCCATCTTTAATAAGCTTTACCAAGACCCACCCCAAAATCTCTACAGAGAGCTCCCTGGGTGCCCCTATTTGCAAGGGCCATTGAGAAAAGTTTCATCGCTGGACACACTGCCACTACCACCATTCCTCCACCCTTTCCCTCACCCCCTGTATTATTAGCCTGCCAGGGCTGTCATAACAGAAACTACAGATTAATTGACTTAAACAGCAAAAATTTATTTTTCACACTTTTGGAGGCTGGAAGTCCAAAATCAAGGTGTCAGCAGGTCTGATCCCTGCGGAGAGCTCTCTCATTGGCTTGTAGATGACTATCTCCAGCTGTGTCCTCACATGGCTTTTTCTCAATTTGCATGCATCCCTGGCATCTCTTCCTCTATTTATACGGACACCAGTCCTACTGATTAGGACCCGACCCTTATGGCCTCAATTAACTTTAAATTGACTCCAAATACAGTCACACTGGGGCTTTAAGGGACCCAATTTAGTCCACAACATTCCTGATTATCTCTGAGAGTTTTTAGTCAGAAAAAGAAAAAAACTAAGGGTTATCAGGTAGGTAGATAGCAGCTTCTGCTATAATAGTATGTTAAAACTGAAGAGATGGCAAAGTTCCAGTATTTTATCTAGCCTATGGCTCTCATTTATAGAGAAACCACAGGGAACCACCCAGTGGCTGACCCAAAGCATTAGCAAATCTCTGATTCTAGAACGGGCACCTGATTTGGGAACTGCAGTGAATTTTGTCTGTATAATCATTAAAGGTTTAAAATAAATATTTTATATGGACTTTTCTCTAATGAATGTGCTACAGTTTGTGGGGGGAAATAAACTATTTAGAGTCAGGCCAAATTTATAAGGAAATGCTTAAGGTAAGTATCAGGAGTGTCCAAGTGCCTCAGAACTTCTATCATATTCTCAATTTTGGTTATATTCCAAGATTTATAAAGCACCCCCCAACATCAGCTCAATAAAACGAATGCATGATTTATTTTAGACCGCCAAGAATATCACTTCCTGCCTGTACCAACCTATGAAAGATATTCACAAAGCCAGTTCTCAGAGAACTTTTCATAGGTTCTATATCTTATTTATTGTGCTTATCTGGCAACTTTGCGATGCTACTAGATCTCCAAAAATGTGTTGACATTTCAGTTCATTCTGTGTCTTTTAATACAGTACCAACTTTGGTCAGTGCAGATATTCCCTCAAAGGCAATAAAAAATAGGTACACATAGCAATACAAATGTACGTTTCAGCCCATATGTTGACTATATAATATACAAGCCTTATATTCCCAGGACAGCATTATAAAGTGCAGTGCTATAAATAGAATCCCAAGTTCAGCTACCACCCACCCACTTTGGTTAGGTACAAAACTTCCAGGCAGCTGGCCAAGTAATGCAGCTAGCAGTCACCTCTCTACTCCCCTCCAGCCTCCGTTCGCCCAGGGCTGCCCCAACAGCGCACTTCCTTCCTCTAAAGCAAGTCTCCACCAAATGCTTCTGCTCCCCGTAGTCCCTAACAGCCTTCTCTGTTCAAGGTGTCCATACATTTTTAATTACATCGTTGCTTACTTAATCATGCGTGTGGGCAATGAATTACCAACTAATCCCACTCAGTTTTCCCACTCTGAACACCTACAAAAATGCCAGAGGTGCAAAAATAAGGTCCTCAGGCGGAGAGCTTAAATCCAAACAAAAACTGGTAGGAAAGGTTCCCTCTGGACTACCAAACCGGGATGTGCAACAAACAACATGATGTCTTTCCTAAATTGCATGATTCTGCCATTTCTAAAAATCTGACATTACTGCCTCTTAGGCTGGGAACACCGAAGTCCGGGTTAGACCACAATAACCCTGAGAACTCTGAAAAGAGAATCCTTTTCCCCCAAGCTTTTAAACTTGAACAAATCTCAACATGAAAGTTAATTGCAATATATATATATTTTTTAAAGAAACACTTGCATCAACATTTTATGAGAACACAGAAGAAAAAAAGCAGGGGGTTTACAGAAGCAGCAGGCCCAGCAAGCATTGTTTCCAGGGTGTTCTCTACTTTTCTCCCATAAAGACCCAAGACTTGGGGGGCTGTGGGGCCTCGCAGGGCCTTCCTGGCGCCAGGGCCGCCCATGCTGAGTCCTGGACGAGCCCTCCCAAGTCCTGGAATGAGGGTGGGAGGGACTAGTGCCAACTTGGCGTCGTGGCCTCAGGGACCCGGGCATGTCCATCATCCCATGCAGGGAGCCCCAGAGGGGTCAGCGGGCAGATGGGAGACTTCTCGCAGCTCCGAGGGCTGTGTGGGCAGAAAGGGCACAGAGGTGCAGGACTCGAAGTGGTCTTCGAGGAGACTCGAAGTGCGGGGCGGGGCGGCGAGGCACCGAGAGGTGCGGGGAGCGCGGACGGCAGGCTGGGGGCGGGGGCGGGCCCGCGTCCCTCCTTCCAAAGTTTCTTGCAGTCGCACAGCTCCTCCAGCTTCCTGTCGGAGTGACGACTTGAGCTCTCGGCTCAGCCGGCCGCGGGCTCCAGGAGGAAGAAGGCGGAAGACGCGAGGTGGACCGGCCGCGGCGGGGACTGGGCAGCGGAGAGGGGCCGAAGCGGCAAGACGCGGGCCATGGAGCCGGGTCCGCCGAGCGCCGCGAGGGGGCGCTGCTGCGGGGCGCAGGACGACGGGCTGCTGGCACCCGGGAACTGGGCTGATCGCCCGGCGCTGCCCTTCGCGCGCGGAAAGCCCGCGCCCCGCCCGTGCGCGCCGGGTCGCCGCTACTTACCCAGCAAGCAGGTGAGGAGTGAAAGCAGTGCCGGGAGCGCGCGGCGCCGGCGGGCAGGCGGCCGCATGCGGGCGGCTAGGCTGCGCGCCCTGCGTGGGCGCGGGGACGAAGACGCGCGTGGAGCAGAGCGGAGCGGAGCTGTGCCGCCGCCACCGCCCCTGCCCCTGCAGGCCGGCTAACCCTTTTCCGCGGCTCCCTCCTCCTTCCTCTGGCTCCGCCCGCGCCCCCTGGCGGCCGGCAGCGGGAGCGCCCGTGTGCGCTCTCGCGCTCGCCGGGCCCTCGGTGAGCTAAGAGGTGGCCGCTGGGCTCCCTCCTTCCAGGCTTCTGACCGCAGCTGTCTTTGACCCTAGTCTCCACTCCTCACTTCCCTCCCTCTCTTCCCTCTCCCTTACCAAGGCCTCATTCTCTACCCTCATTCTGTCACCTGCCTTTCCTGGGTCTCCCCTTCCTACCCCAAAAGTGATGGAGGCGGGTGTGGAGGAGAAAATCCCTTTTTCCTCCTTGTCATTGTACCATCTGCTATTTCAAAGTCAGTAATTCAACTTTTAATACTCTTGGCACCAGTGTTCCACTTTAATGAAGGTGTTTTTAATCAACTCAACTAATTTACTTAATATCCATTTTTAATGGATTTGTACAACAGCTTAAGCCTGAAATTTGGCTCTTAATAGAAGTTTGTGTAAATGTAATTTCATGTAAATGTAAGTTTAACTATTCACCGTAATGAAAGAGGAAGGGTGTAATTCAAAATGTTTGATAAAAATTAATTAAATTGGAATACAGAGAAGTGACTACGAAAGCTAGGGGACAGTCCAGACCTCTCTACGCCACCCACTAGGAAGTGTGGCAGCAGTGGCTGTGGTAGGTTGTGTGGTGAGCTGAAATGGACAGCAGGTGCAAAAGAAGAACTGAAAACCCCTCTCATGGGTCTGCCCCCATGTGCCTCCCCCAAGTCTTGACTCATTTATGTCTCAGGAAGTAGATGGGACTAAGTGCTCATTGCCTGAGTTTAGGCCACAACCCTTCTGAAGATCCTGTCCATGTTTCCCTTTATACTTGGTCACATAATTTGGATGCCTACTATGTGCTAGGACTATGGTAAGAACTTTTCGAACACCAGTGTCTTCCATGTGGACATGTCACACTCACTCAGTTGCTAAACATCAAAGAAAGACCAGTGGCAAGCCCTAGAATACACCCAAGATGTGGGGAGCTAGAGAACAGATGCTGAATAAACCTTTGTTGTCTTTAGCCCTAGAAATGTTAGTACCGTAAAGGAACATAACCTCACATTAGGACAGCTTGTCATTTGTCCCATTTGTTCATGCAAATAGCTGCTTGCTGCAAATTTTTTAAAAAGAAGAAATCTGGAGGCAATGGGTTTTCTCTTTCTGGTTTATATTGACTTCTGAAAAGTAGGAGCTAAATATTGTGTGTGTTACCCATTTTGCGTAAATGCAATAGTGCCATTTTGTTCCTTTCAGCCAGGGTTTGTGGCTGCATGTCAATACCATTTTTAGGGGAAGAAAAAGAAATGTAATTGAGGCCTTTTATTTTTTCATTGAGGCCTTTCAAATTTATGGTTGACCCCTTTTACCCTTCTAAAACTTACCTGCCTGGTTAAGAGTTCTAGAAGGTGTCCAATTTCCAAAGCTGTTCAGCTTTCTTCCAAGAAAATGTGCCTTACATACATTAGATATTATACGTTAACACTGTATGGGTTTAAAGAGACACGGGGACCTAATAATTAAACAGCTTGCTTGCCAAGTTTGTGTTCAAATACCTACTCCATGTTTGGTAACAAGCAACTCTGGGTGCTTAATGGATGTTTCCATCAAAATTTGTCATGTCAGAGATTACTGTGTGCTGTTTGGCATGGAATGGCGCCCTAAACACAACAGAGAGCACAGTCTGTTTAAGTAATAAACTTGCCCTGGCATTCTTCCTTTCCACACAGGCATAGATAAATGGCACATAACAAAGCTCCATAACTCACATTTTAAAAAAGATTACCTTTCACTTACTCCAGTCCTATGATAAATGGACTTGCTGGGAGTTCTCTCTCCCCATCACCATTCAAGAGCTCCCTGGAATAAAACATGCTGGGAGGATGCTGACAGATGCATGGAAGGGCCTGCTTGGCACCTGAAACACCAACTGCAAGGGAGCAACTTCCATTAGGAAAAAAAATATCTCATAAACTCATATATGAAGTGAAGAAAGAGCAGGCCATAGCTCTGTCTTGCTGGGGTTCTCCCACTGCATGCTGGCCCTGAAAAGGCTGCCCTTACCTTATATTGAAGCGAAGCAAGGAGTCACCTCTTCCTTAAGAGGACCTGTTGCAACATGATTAAAACACTGGTAATTTTGAAAAGAATGTTCTAAATTATAAAGGAAAATATAAAGATATCTGCATAAAACCATAGATAGCTAAATAACCTAATAAACAAGTTGCAAACAGATGGTTTGTGACCTTATAATAGCTATACTTGAGACCCAAAAATCTGGGCTCCATTCACTCATTCAAGTTGTAGTGAACGCCCTCTAGCTGCCATGCCCATTGTGAGGCTCTGGGGCAGATACCAAGAATCATAAAACATGCAATCCCATTAAGGAGTCAACAATGTTCATAAGTAATTTTACTGCCGGGTAATAAATGCTATGCAGAGGTAGTAGAAATACCTGGAAACCTACAGAGGGAAAGATGAAATCTGTCAGAGCTGTGGGAAATGGTCAGAAAGGGGAAAGTGACTTTGCAAGGTCTGAAAGGAAAAATAGGAGCGTCCTGAGTTCTGAAAGAAAGGAAAGGCAGAGGCATAGCATGTAAGAAGTAAGTCAGTCTCAAGGATTGGGGGAGGAAAAGAAGTGGGATAAGATGGCACTGGTGTGTCACCCAGCCTCTTTCAGCTGGATGTCTCTCTCAGTGACTGGGAAGAGGCTCCTGGACATCCTATTCCTATATTAGCAAAGACCAGGATACACATTCCAACTGTCCATTCCCTCAGCGGCCCTCACACTGCTTCCAGGGACCTTCTCTCCTTACACAGAGGAGTGGCCTTGTAAATTATGAATGGCCTTAGGGATTACCTTCCAAACAAAATCAGGCCAAAAGACTGAGAGGGGACTCAAAAATCTAATACTGGGTCTCAAGGACAGAAGGTCATTTTGATTATCACACTCACAATTATACCAGTTGCTAAACATGTCCCACACCCCCAAATCGGTGCACAACTGGTGATGGGAAAGCAATCAGTCACTTTCCCTAATGCTCTGACCTTCAGGGAAATGAGAATCTTTGCCCCTGTGGAAGAAGAATGACAGCAAGAAAAGAGACCCAGCAAAAACTTTCGTCAGAATAAATCCAGGGGTGGAGTGGGGGTAGGCTTCCCTGTGTCAGGAGCTCAGGAAGAAGGCTTCGATGCATAAATCTGTCCAATGCCCTCAAGGGGCTGCCAGAGCTGTTCACAAATTATAGGCAAAATCTATTTTGTCAAGTCACACTTTCAACCAAGATTTGCCTAAAGAGGCTTAACCACCAGCTTCTTACAGATTCACAGCCCTGAACCAAGATCCAGGAAATAAATACAAGAGGTTGCCATCTTGACAGGCCCCCAAGATAAACCCAGAAATGCCATTCAAGTTTCTGTTCTTTGGAAGATAAAGTTATAAAGGCTCTGTACATAATTTTTTTTTCTAGCTGTTCTTAGCTTTCCACTCTGCTAAAGTTGTTACTATTTAGCTGCTTTATTGGAAAGCCATTGTTGAGCTGGGGTTTTTTTTTAAGATTTTATTTCATTATTTTTAGGAAGAGAGGAAGAGAGAGAGACAGAGAGGGAGAGAGACATCAATGTATGGTTGCGTTTCACCTGCCTCCAGCCACAGATCTGACTGGAGACCTGGCTTGCAACCTGGTTATGTGCCCTGGCTGGGGAATCGAACCTGCGACCTTTGGGTTTGCAGGCCAGCACCTTACCCACTGTGCTACCAGCCAGGGCCACATTTTTTTTTTTTTTTAATTTTTATAAAGAAGCTATCTTCTAGAAACTTCTGATCAGAAATAGGATATCCCTATTGACTATATTGTTCTTACCTGGTGATTAGAAAACAACCAGTCATTGTCCTCAGTAAAGATTCCTGTGGAATCTAACAGGCATACATACTCACAGGAGCAAGATGGAGTGTCTGCATTGGACGTTAGTGAGAGCAGATGGCATGGCCATGGCTGTTCCGCAGCCCATATGAAATGTGCTGGTGTTTTTACTGATAAGTAGTTGTTCATTTTTTACAGCAGCTACTTTTATATGTAGGATCCTGGTTCACAAGCTCAGCAAAATTAATAAACATTTTCATTTATCCATCAACAAACATGTCCCAGAGTGACTGCAGGAGTGAGGCTCTCATGGGACCTGCTGAGGTTGGGAAGAGAAGTGTGTTTTCCTGGATTAATCAGAGTCTGATAGACAGAAACAAAATATATCTCAAGAGTCAATGAGCCTGTGTAGAACACAGTCCCCAAAGAAGCACTGGAAGGAAGAGTGTCAAAAACCCAGCACGTACCTCTTGGGGGGCTGGGAAAGGCCTCACACACAAGACAGTTGAACTGTGGGTTCAGGAAGAGACAGGCAGTCAGCAGATGAGATGGGAAGAAGGGCACCAGCACAGGGGACAGGGCAGGCAGTGAGTGACATGGAAGTCAGGGCAGCTGTGAGCTTAGAGGCTGATGAGTTCCATCTGACATGGTCTGGCTGCTTCAAAGAGGACCATAAAAGCCACACTAAGAAGATTGACCTTCTGAGTGTGGCAGTGAGGGAGAGATGTGTCAGCCAGTGATGACAACAGTCTCCACTGCGAGACCAAGTCTGTAGCCCTAGCAGAGAACCCGATGCAAATGAATACCTCGTTCATGAGTCCTGGTACTGCTTAAATGAATGAGCTGTGCTGTGAGAAAATTAATTCAGTGGTAATGTTCTGGAAAGATTGGAGAGGGGAAGGAAGAGAAGAAGGACTGTTTTCAAAGAAAACCATGAGAAAAGGAGAAATAAAGGGAAACGTGCTGAACACGTGCTACGGTTGGGCACTCTGCCAGTTACTTTCAACTGTATTATTTTATGTCACCCCCACCAAAAAAAGAGAGACTATTCTTATTCCCACTTCATCGATTAGTAAACTGAGTCTCAGGCAGGTCAGATACCCATAGCCAGAACTGCCTCTAACAGCAGTGTCTTCACAAAGTCATGCTCTTTAACAGTGGGAGCAGCGGGAGTGGGGGGAGGGAGCGCAGCAGCCCCCCATCAACGGGGCTGGCAAAGGAGCCAGCAAATAGGCTGCCGTGAAGAGAAGGGCTGCAGAGAGCCAGATGGAGCAGCTAACTACATGGAGATCTGCCAGACGAAAGAGTTTGTGGAGAAAAATGACAGATTATTATCATTACTACTATTATAAATGATAGCTGTACCCTCACAATAATAGCAGAGGAGGAGCAACAGCTACCATTTAATAAACACTTGTTATATACCAGGCACTCTACTACGTGCTGTGCGCACGTTATCTCTTGTTAAATGGGACTTTGCTTAATTCTCAAAACTGCTTCACTCCTACTTTAGAAAGGTTAAGGAGCGTGCCTGGGAACAGCATTGCTCATAGTGGGGTCCACCATCCTGTTAGAGGTCCCCAAGACTCTTTCAGGCGCACAGGTTCATGAGGCCAAAAACCTTTATGACGATACTGAAATATCTGCTTTATTTTCTGAGTTGGTGCAAAAGCAACAATGAATAGAAGTGCCTGCTGTCTTAATCAAGGCAGTGGCAGCTGACTGGACCTGTGGTGGCAAAAAAGGCCAAGTCCACTTAAGAATATCCTTGAGGAAGCACATACATTACCAGTTAATTAAATTACACCCTTGAGCGCACACCTTTTTAAAATTGTGTGTGGCAAACTCAGGTGTAGCAGCAAAGTCCTGCTGTATATGAAAAATGCATATCAAGCAAAAGCGTAAGTGCTTGAGTTGCAACCTGAACCAGCGAGGTTGTTTTTGTTTTGTTTTGTTTTTCTCATAGAACACCATTTTTAGTCGATAGAAACACTGACAGACAAACTGTAGTTATTCAGCATTAAGAACTGGCCAAATATTTTCTCAAAAGTAAACCAACTAAACCCATCACTTCAAGGATATCATGTGTTGTGAACAAAAAAAATGCAAACTTTCACAAGAAATTTGAATTTTGGAAAACTTGTATTGGCCACTGTGAGCTCAATAGCTTCCCAACCCTTAGACTATTCGATGATATTAATGGTGATGTTTACAAATGTGATTTTTTAAAATCTCGTATAAGGGAATGGGTCCACTGGGAAGACCCACGTACTTTTGGGATCTATGTATGATGTTACAAAATCATGAATAGGTTAAAAACAAGTTCCATCCAAAGTAAAAGAAAAACCAATGTAACAGTCTGAAAGTTCACTGTGTGACTTCATATTCCACCTTACAACTCAGCCCAAAAAAACTCCCAATTGGCTCTTTTTCTTCAAGGAAGTGGGGAGCAGCCTCCCCAGTAGACGCAGAGAAGCAGGTCTCTGTCAGACCCTGACTGGCAGGATCATCATGCTGGTGGAGGTTGAGCCCAGTGACACCATGGACAATGTAAGGCCAAAATCCAAGACAAGCATGGCATCCCCTGACCAGCATCAGATTTTTGTGGCCAAACAACTGAAGGGTGGCTGCACTCTCTCAGAGGACAACATTCCGGAAGAGTCCCCCCTGCACTTGGTGCCTCACCTGCCATCAAGCTCTCCCTCCACCAGCTCACCCAGAAGTGCAGTAGCAACAAGGTGCTCTGCAGCTAAGGTTACACCCATCAGCAAATCCCCCACTGTTGACTGTCACAAGAAGTGCAGCCATACCAACAATCAAGAAGAAGGTTAAATAAGGCCCCATCCACCATCAGGCCCACAGGGCAGCCTTCTGCCGGAAGCCCATGATGCTGAAGCCTCAATAAAGTTTCCCTTTTGTTGAATGGAGTAGTAAGAAAGAAAGAGAGAAAGGAAGGAAGGGGAAAGGAGGAAGACAGAAAGAAAAGATGGAAGGAAGGAAGGGAGGGAGGAAGGAAAGGAAAGAAGGAAGGAAGGAGGTGAAAGGAAGGAAGGGAGGGAGGAAGGAAAGGAAAGAAGGAAGGAAGGGGAAAAAGAGAAAGAAGGAAGAAAAGAAAAAAAAGAAACTTTTGGTGTGGTATCAATATGAGATCTGTCCCAAAAGTATTGGCCCTGCAAATTGTTTTAATTATATCGACAGTGGCTTGCTACTTTTGGGACAGACCTCACAGATGTCCACAATTACATGAAAAGCATTACACTATCCCTCCACTTTCCAATGTGTGCCTGTGTGGAGCTAGATATTCTTCATGGACTTCACCTAAAACCATATATTCTAACAAATCAATGAAAAGGCGGATGTCAAAAAGTTATTAAAATGTAAAATAATGATACTCTTCTCACTCTTTTTCCTTTTGAAAAATAAAGTTATTTTTCATAAAAATGTAGTACAGGGGTGGGTAAAGTAGGTTTACAGTTCCTATGGGAAATAACAATAAATAATAATACCAGAATAAACTGTGCTTTTTGCACTCATTACTGTAAACCTACTTTTACCCTACCCTGTTTATTAATGTGTGATAGGTTATTATTTTTAATGAATAAATAAATGAGTATGTTTAAATATCATAGTCTTATATTTAATACAGCAAGTATTTGTAGATACGACCCATCTAAACAAAAGTTCTTTGCGGGGAATAAAGTAGTTCGGGCCTTGGCCGGGCAACTAAGTTGGAACGTCATCACATTTCCAGTTTGATCCCTGGTCAGGGCTCCTACGGAAGGCAGAGGAATGGTGTCCCCATCCCCTCGGTTACTTCTCTCCCTCCATTTCTAAAATCAATAAAAACATATTCTTGGGTGAGGATTAAAATTAAAAAGTTCTTTGGAGTCTTCAAAGATTTGAAAACTGCCAGCTCAGGACCTAGAACCTAAGTTGTGGTAGCCAGTGCTTAACCCCCAGTCAGCCTCACTCCAAAACCCTTGCTCTTAACCGAGTTGCTTCATTTCATTTTAAATTTGTTGTTTTTGAGGTGCTCAATCTCCAAGAACCTGCTTAAAAATAGTAAGTATCAGTGAGATGAGCAAAGTTATGCTATAGTAACAAACATCCCGAAATTTCAGTGGCTTTCAATCACAAAGGCTTTCCTGGCCAGGACAAGTTTTCTGCTGGCCCAGGCAAAACCCCAGGCCAGATGTTGTGCCAGGGACCTCCAGGCCCACGGCCATCTCAACATGACTTCTCCACAGTTCTTGCTGCAGGGGAGAGGCACACCAAAGAGCCTAGCACTGGCAACACTAACACTCTCACCTCTCTCACCTCTGCTGGGGTTTCCCTGCAGAGTGGGAAAGTTGTACTCCTTCATGGCCCAGAAAAGAGAGCAGATATCCCCAACCACCTACTCTTTCCTGCCACCATATCCTCTAACACCCCATCATCTGCTCCGAAAAGAAGCTTGATGCTAGGGGTTTCAGATAAGGTTGAGAACTTAGCCTTTGCCCTTCAAGGTCTCAAAACTACAAGTAACGTCACCTTACTTTCCTATAGCTCTAAACTATCTTCCAAGTTACCATATAATTCTAGAACAAGGCAGTTAAAGGCGAAGTACAGATAATCAAGCAGCTTCACGTGTTCTTGGGAGAAAGCAAACCCTGGCTTGGATAATGCAGAATGGTTCCATGGAGAAGGTGGGATATTGATGGAGGTCATGAAATGAGGGAAGGACCCAAACTGGTAGAAATGGGGAAAAAATAAAGGCATAGTCAGTGAAGTGGGAGAGAATTTGCAGAAGGTGGATAAACCAACGCGGCTAGTTAATTATGTCATGAAATATATTCTAGTACATGAAGATGACATTGGGGTGAGAAGACAGGAAAGCTATCTGAAGAGGACGGTAGCCAGGCCAGGAGTGGGGAACTAGCCCTGGGGAGGGCCTGGTTTCCTGGGAAGAGAGGGGTGTAATTGTCTAGGCTCAGGAAAGGAGGTCACAGGTACTTAGGATTTCTCATTCGTTGGCAAGAGAAATGTTAAGCTTATTGTAATTGAAGAAGCTAGAAAATATGACTTGTGCCTCCTTTTTTAAGAATGTATTTCCACTTTAACAAATGGTGTGGGGGAAAACTGGAATGATACATGCAAAAAAATAAAACTAGACCATCAACTTACACCATACACCAGAATAAACTCAAGACGGATAAAAGACTTAAACATAAGCCATCCTAGGGACTTAAACATAAAAGTCCTAGAGAAAAACATAGGCAGTAAAATTTCAGCTATCCCACGCAGCAGTATTTTTGCTGATATATCCTCTACAGCAAAAGAAATAAAAGGAAAAATAAATGGGACTACATCAAATTAAAAAGCTTCTCCTTGGCTAAATAAAACATCAGCAAAATGAAAAGGAAATGAACTGTGGGGGAAAACGTATTTACCAATGATACCTCGGAGAAGGGTTTGATCTCCAAAATATATAAAGAACTTATACAACACCAGAAAGACAAACAATTCAATTTAAAAATGGGTAAAGGACCTGAACAGACACTTTTCCAAGGAGGATGTACAGAAGACCCATAGACATATGAAAGGATGCTCAACAGCACTATCCTTCAGGGAGATGTAAATTAAAACCACAATGAGATATTACCTCACATTGGTCAGAATGGCCATCATTAACAAGTCAGCAAATAACAAATGTTGATGAGGATGTGGAGAAAAGGGAACCCTAGTGCATAGTTGGTGAGAACGCAGAATGGTGCAGCCCCTGTGGAAAACAGTATGGAACGTCCTCATAAAACTAAAAATGGAACTGCCTTGGATCCAGCAATTCCACTGCTGGATTATACTGGAAGAATCCTGGAACACTAGTTTTAACCTCTATTTGACTTCCAGATCTTAAAATGCTATTTCTGGAAATCAAATATTCATTTGTGTAAAAGATTATTATTACACCATAACCATTTTATTATTGTTGAAGTTAGGAAAATACAAAGAAAATACAGCCTTTTTTATTGTTGTTCTTTTACAGATGTCCCAAATTTTCCCCATTGCTCTCCCCTCCCCGCCTCTCCCCCTGCTCCCACAGTCAATCCCTGCCCTGTTTTCTGTGTCCATGCGTCATTTATACTAGACCCTTCCTTGACTAGACCCTTGCCTTTCTTTCTCCTCATTCCTCTCCCACCTCCCCTCTGGTCACTGTCAGTCTGTTCCTTGTTTCCATGCCTCTGATTCTATTTTGTTCATTTGTTTGTTTTATTCATTAGTTTCTTATATTAGGTGAGATCATATGTTATTTGCCCTTCACCACCTGGCTTATTTCACTAAGCATAATACTCTCCAGTTCCATTCATGCAGTCTCGAAGGGTAGGAGTTCATCTTTCTAGCCTAATTTCTCTTTGTATCCACACAATGCCTGACACAAAGTAGGTCCTTATAACTAAATGTTGAATTAACATATAACATTATAAATCATTTTTTATAAATAGTTTCTAGTTCCCATAGTTTCTCAGTAATGACAGATTGTAGCAATTGGTGTATTGACTGACTTATCTGAACAAGGCAGTTTAAAAGTCAAGTAAATTGCTTTTTCACTTAAGCTGTCCTGACACTTGTCTCAGGGTTCCTCTGCTGTCAGCCCTGGATTTATGCCTTAGGGCACAAATGAATGACAATCCAATTCTAGGTCTGGTGCTGATAAAAATTCCAGCTCTGGGCTGGTTTTTGAAACAAAATATTTGGACATCACCGTGTCAGCTAAGACTCAGTCGTCAATTTGCAAATGTGAAAAGGCTCCCTAAAGAAGCCAAAAGCCCAGTTATTTGAGCAAGTCCTCAACCAGATATATATATATATATATATATATATATATATATATATATATATATATACATGAATATACTTTCAATAGTCACAATTCCTATTTCTGAAATTCTGTTCAGTTTGGGCATTTAGAGCTCAGTGCTTTTTCTGATGGGCATTATCTGACTGTGAAATACTTATTTTAAAAAATAGAATCTTTAAAAAACACTATCCTGTTGTGGTCCTCTACACTGTTCACTCCAGTCATTTAACTTTTACTGCTGACAGCCTGGCTCCGCAGGCGACAACATGTGAGTGTGTTGCCACGTAAGTGCGGAGAGCTGAGAGGGGGGCCCCTGGGGCTGCCCGATGGGATGGCAGCCTGGAAATGCATGTTGACTCTGCATGATGCTCTATAGCTTCATTCCCCAAATCCCTCCAATAAACCCCAAGATATACCCTTGCTTTTAAAAAAGCCAGTTGGAAACAGATCTCTAGTCTTGACTGAGCACTTACTCTTTATTTTATTGTGTTTACTTCTCCCTCAAGACAAGATTAAATTTCCACTAAAGGCCATTTGGACACAAAAATGCGGGTGAGCTGTTAGAATGCTGCTCTAGTTTAGGAAATCCTACCCATGAGGAAACCGATGATAGATGGAATGCTGTTGAAGGAATTGTTTAGGATTTGAGCTGGTGTTTGAAGAAAATCACTCATTCATTCTTCCCCATGGGGATTTATTCCTAAATGTCCAGCAACCAAGGACCAGTAGCTCAAGTCCTGCCTAAATATTCACCCCTGTGGCTGGAGGAGAGTTATGCTGGTGCTCAGGGCATATTCGGGGTGAATGTGACTGATTATGGATTTTTCTTTCCAGTGTGGTTGTTACATGTCAGCTGTTCCCAACAGTATTCTACTTTCTCCCTACAGGGTTGAGTCAGTCCAAAAGTTCTACACCCTGTCTGATGTAGAAGCTGTTATTCCTCTGGATTGCTCGTTCTTAGTGTGCTTTGGACATTCGTTTCACCTTTCCTCACCATAAGCTCTCACCAGTATCCTCACAAGAATGTCATAACTGATGGCCCTGTTTCTACTTTGCTCCCTGTTGTGTATACCAGTGCTATACACTATGGTAACCACGAGCCACACAAGGATGTTGTGCACTTGAAATGTGACTATTCTGAAGAGGAGCCATAAGAATAAAATGCACACACAATTTAATATAAAAATATATAATAATCTTTATATTGATTATGTGCTATACTATTAATACTTTAGGTTAAGCACATTAAAATGATCCTCACCTGTTTCTTTTCACTTCTTAATGTGGCTACTAGGAAAGTTTTTTAAATTGAATGTATGGCTGACTTTGTGGCTCACATTGGATAGGGCTGCTGTGCACCCCACGTGGCACCTAGAGCAAACCTTTTGAGAATCAAAGTACAGATCACTCCTGTACTCAAAACTCCCCAGTGGCTTTACACCCCATGCTAAAGCAAACGAAAGATCTTATTGTAGCCTATAGGCCTAAGATGATCATAGATGATCCCAACTACCTCTATGACCACCTCCCTATCACTCCTGCCTTTGCCACTCCATTTAGGGCTCACTGACCTCCTTGCTGCTTGCTGAATAGGCCACCAAGCTCCTACCCCAGGACCTTTGCATATGTTTTTCCTTCTGCTAAGAACCTGTCCCCAGATATTTGTGTCATTTCTCAGTTCCTTCAGGTCTCTGATCATTTGTTACCACCCTATTTAAAGTAGGAGTCTATGTACACACACACAATCCCCCGTACCACCTGTTCCCTTTTACTCTGCTTTATTTTCTTCATCGTTCTTACCACAAGCCATCAATTTTTTTGTTGTTATCTCTATTAAAATAGAAACTCCGAAGTCACACCATGAAGATGGTAAGTTAAAGCAGACCAATCCAAGAAGCAGAAACAAACAAGAATCACCTAAAATGGGGCGACAAAGAAACAAACCTTCATTGAAAGGAAAGGAGGAATCCCCAGAAAGAGTGCAAAATGAAATAGGGGCAAGCACACTATCAGACATGGAATTCAAAATAATGATGATAAAGAAGCTCAATGAGTTCAGAGAAAACTACAAACAATTCCAGGGGAACTATGAAAAACTTCAGGGGAACTACAAAGAACTCCAGGGAAACCACAAGGAACTTACTGAGAACTACACCAGCATTAAAAAGGACACAAAAACCATCAATAAGAGCCAGGAGGAAATGAAGAATACAACTTCCAAATTGAAGAACACAATAGAAAGAATAAAAAGCATGCTAGAGGAAACAGAGGATCGGATAAGTGAGCTGAAGGACAACGTAGAAAAATATTCCAAAATAGAACAACAGAATGAAAATAGGCTGAACAAGAATGAAGAGATGCAGGACAACATGAAATGCAATAATATCCATATCAGAAGGAGAAGAGAAACAAGGAAGGAAACACTTGTTCAAAAAAAGTAATGCTAAGGTCCTGGCTGGTGGCAGAGTGGATAAGACCCGTCCTGCGAACCCAAAGGTCGCTGGTTTGATTCCCAGCCAGGGCACATAATCAGGTTGCAAGCCAGGTCTCCATCCAGGTCTGTAGCTGGAGGCAGGTGAAAGGCAACCATATATTGATGTGTCTCTTCCTCTCTGCCTCTTTCCCTTCCCTTCTCTCTGGAAATGATGAATAAAATATTTATTAAAAAAAAATTTTTTTTAAATCAACTGCAGTTAAGGAAAAAGTAAGGAAATGTGGATGTATATTACATAGAATACATGCCATCTTTCATGCTATCTTTCTTTTTCTTTAAGATTTGATTTATTATTTTTGGAGAGAAGGGCAGGGAGGGAGGAAGAAAGGGAGAGAAACATCAACATATGGTTGCCTTTCACCTGCCTCCAGCTAAGGACTTAGCTGGAGATGTGGCTTGCAACCTGGTTATGCGCCCTGGCTGAGAAATCGAACCAGTGACCTTTGGGTTCGCAGGCCAGTGCCAATCCACTGAGCCACACCAGCCAGGACCTATCTTTCTTATTCATTGTTACAAAATTTGTGCTTGTTTGTGGGTGTATAATATATAGATTTTTGTTAGCAATTTATATTTTAAATAGCAACCAATTGGTATTTGGAGTGTTGAGAAATTAGTCAATCTTTATGTTAGAAAAGATGCTGAAAATGAAGACCAATTTGGGAAGGAAGTTGCAAACTACTAAGCTGTATGATTCATGTACAGGGCGTGCGCAATCAATTGGCAATAACTTTGCATCTCCTTATTTCATGGGCTTCTTATTAATTTTGAAAAACTACACTTCTAAGGTTATGATTTAACATAATTGTTTTAGATATAAAGTATTAAATTCTGAGATCAACCATCTTTTCAAAGTAATATGATGTTAGAGCAATCATAATTTCTGGACTATGTGCAGGAAGAACTGCTAAGGAAGTTGCCAACTTCAATAACATTCCTTTACATACACTTTACAATGTGAAGAAGGTGTATGATGCTGATCCTGATGTCGCCACACCAACAAGGAAAATACATAAGGTACACAAGGATCGCTAAAGTCCAGATATTGTACACAGAAGCCAGGAGGCCATCGATAAAGATCCAGGATGTTTACCTTGACATTTTAAGAGTAGTTGTACCATGGATGAAGCAAATCACAAATGGACATGTGATTTTATCTTCCAACAAGATGGTGCACCAGTACATAATGCCAAAAAGGTGCAAGAATTTCTCAGTGTCAATGTTCCTAAATTCTGGTCAAAGGAAATCTTGCTGCCTAGTTCATCGGATGCAAATCCTTTAGACTACTATGTGTGGAGCATTTGTGAAAGGGAAGTTAATAAACAACCTCATTCCAATAAAGAGGTTGTTAAAGCCAGATTGAAAACATGATGATGTCCATGGATAAAGAAAAGTTAATTAAAGTGTGCTCAAGATTCCGAAGTTGAATCAAGTCTATTATTGCAGCAAATGGAGACTTTTTTGAACAACTTAAAAAATAATGATTACGTTTATGTATTTACATATAAGAATAAATTTATTTCAAAATATAATACTTTCATGGCATGTTATTTCACTAAAATTTTGCCACTTTATCGTGCACACCCTGTCCATAGGCAATCTATATTTTCATATTAGCATGTAAATTAGATGAGATTCCTTTCAACTAAATCATAGAAATACACATTTCCAGTTATTGAAGGACCCCAAATTGGAGATGCTTGAGAAAAGGTATTAATGCTGTAGTAAACTTTATCATTGAAATGTGAATGTACCTAATTTCTACCTCAACAGACTCTTAAATAGTTCAGTGGTTAGTTTATGACCATATAGGATGTCAAACACAAATTCAAAAAATATCTAGAATACTATTCTACAAAATTATTTAAATCTTAGGGTCTTCTATTTTTTTTTTTTACCTCAACTTAGTAGATATTATAATTTCTACTCTGTGGGGACCAGCTGAGCTCTGCAAGTGCCAATATTTCTGAAGGCTTCAACTTGTAAAACACATGTAGAGGAAAAACAGAGGGTATTGAAATAAGTAAGACCTGTGCACAGCCAAAAAAAAAAAAAATCAAAATCAGTCTTACTATTTAAGATGGAAAACTCCAAAAAGAATAAGTTGTAGTTCCAGTAGCTTAAAAT
>PVIW01001687.1:0-114171 GCA_004026585.1 Noctilio leporinus | reverse complement strand
CATGTAATAATTATATAAGCTATTGGCATATTTTAAATTTTTGTATTAACTCTTCAAAATCCAGTATGTACGTTAAATATGTGTATGTGTCAATGTATTTGTCCATGTGTTTGGTAATATTGCAATTAATATTACTTAAAAATGTAATTCTTTAAACAAATCAATTAATGTAGGTATTTTGCAATAATGAAAAGAAAACATTGTATTAATATGATTTGAGAGGCTGACAGCTGGAAGGCAGTAATGAAATGGTGAATTGTCTGGATATGAAAAAAAAAGTACACATTGGTGATTACAGAATAGACAGGGGAATGTTAAGAAGATAAAGGAAATGGAGAAACCAAAGAACTTATATGCAGGACACATGGACAATGGGGGCATAACTGGAGGGAATGGTGGTACTGGGTGGAGGGGGGCAAGGAGGGAAAAGTTGGAACAACTGTAATAGCAAAATGAATAAAATATATTTAATTTTTTTAAATAAATAAGTAAAAATTAAGCCAAAGGAAAAAAAAAAATAGAAACACCATGAGGGCAAGATTTTTGTGTTGCTCTGGCATGTTGAGAGACACTCAGTGAATGGTTGTTGAATGAATAATTGCCTGCCAGCAAGGTGAATGTATTTGGATCCAACAGGAAAAAGCCCAGGGGCCCCTCAGGGTGGCCACTGGCCTAAGTAAAAGGATCTCCTCCACCACCAAAGGACTTCTTCACTTGCTTTTGGAGCAAAGCCTCATAGTAATGAGGGCCTCTTACCTGACATTGTATAGATACTAAAGGAGGTGACTGTGGCAAGGCAGGATCTGGGAGGTGGGTGCCATCCAAATATTATCAGCCCTAATGCAGCTCACAAAAAATCTTTTTCATATGTTTTTTCGCCCTCCCTCTCTCCTTCCCTTCCTTCGTTTCTCTCTAACATAACTAAAACAATACAGTATTTTAAAATTCCTAGGTGAATAAAAAGAAGGCTACAAAATGCAAACAGCATAAAACCCATCACTGCTGTCATTGGGCTGTGGTCCCACAAGGACTAGTCACATCACAGGCTAATTAAATTTTCAAGAGCAAGGCCTGGCTTCCTCCGGCTTCAGCTTCCATCTGTCTCTGTCAATGTGTGCTCTGGACGTTACCTCATCCCCCATTACCCAGAATAATATTGAACATTCCCCTCCACCTGGGGAGAAACTAGACCATCAACTTTTGTTACCAACCCTAGTTTTCTGGAAATTACTAGCTCACTGTTTACAGTCACTCTAAAGGCAACTGATCCCTACTTCTGCCAGCGTCTGCCCTGGGGGCTTCCAGATTCATCTTCGTGGACTGTTCCCACCCCTGCCGGACGCATGGCTGCCCCTCTCAGAAGACCTAACAGTTTGGGCTCATTCAACTAACAGAGAAACCCAAGGCTGAAGGCCATTGGACATAGCAGAGCCTCTTAGAACAGCCTGGCCCCCTGAC
This sequence comes from Noctilio leporinus, assembly GCA_004026585.1. Lineage (NCBI taxonomy): Eukaryota > Metazoa > Chordata > Mammalia > Chiroptera > Noctilionidae > Noctilio > Noctilio leporinus. Next base: position 112,713 of record PVIW01001687.1, on the reverse strand, counting down.
AACAGCCTGCAGACCCTCCATGTCCCTTCCCTGGGGGAGGGTTAGGATCTGCTGTGTGTGAGATCAGACAGGACTGCCCCCACCAACACTCTTGAGGCCTCACCAGATGCTAACCTGTGCCTCTTAACAGAACAAAATTCCTTTCATTTTTTGGGACTTACTCATTAGGGATTTATGACTCAGGCTGTGTCTAAAGAAAGGGAAGGAGCTACTTAAAAGCACTTTGTCTCCTTGCGTTGCCTGCACCCGTACCCACTAGCTCCCTCTCTCCCAGCCTGCAGGCCACTGCCCCATACCCCCAAGCCCTCCATGCCCTTTCCCTCCAAGGTCCTGCCCCTTTGATCAAGCAAGGACTTCAGTATTTTAACACCTGGCTGACCACTTAGGGAACTAACCCAATGCAGCTATTTGTAAAATGAGAATGAAATAGAAAGTACCTATCTCAGAGGGACCTTGAGACGTGTCCTGGAACACGTGTGACACCCAGTGGCTCTCCTCTTCCCAGTGGTGAATGCTGAGCCCACCAGCAGCTGCTGGCCTAACATTGTCCCCCTCGCCTCACCCCCCCACCCCCACCCCGGTGAGGAAGGCCCACAGCAGGAGGAAAGCAACACAGAGCAGAGCCTACATGAGAGATGGATAGAGAAAGACAGCGAGACCTGATGGGCCCACAGAGCCCCTAGACGTGGCTGAGCCTGTACCAGACACAATCCAAAACTTCCAAGTTCTGTGGACTAAAGTCCAGGTTTTGTTTTGTTTTGTTGGTTGGTTGTTTTTTATTGCCTGCAAATGCAAAAAGCCCAAACTAAAATACTGTTTTGCTGTGACCTGGCTCTTCAGTTTGGTAGCTTTGTATAAGATTTTCATGAGTCTCTGGCTCCCCTGGGTGGCAAAGAGAATAAATTCAGGTTACTAGGAGTCCTGCCTTCTGTATAAGCTTTCTCGTTTACAACTTATTGTCACTAGATGACTCTGGTGACACACTTGGCTTTATTTACTCTTAGCCCACAAATGCTTCAACAGATATTTCTTTTTAGTGGTCCAACTGCTCTCCTGGCTGTGGTGGTGTCCTCCGCAGCAAGCTGACTGAATCCCCTCTGTTCAGGGTGGCCCTTGGCTTTGGTTCGGTGGTACAGTGGGTGGCCTGAGCCAGAGACAGATCACCCTCCTCTAGAAGCAGTCAGGACATAAAGTGCCATTTTGGAATTATCAAAAGATTTTGCCGACCAACTGTGTGAACTAGCCCAGACTCCATCATGCTTTTCAAACCCCTGGCCCCATCAAATGACCTCAGTGTAATTACTCTGAATGAGGCAGGTGTGCAATTGAAAAAAAAATGCAGGCCAACAGGCATTTTAATTGTGACATTTGTAAGGACATGTTTGAAAACACAAGATTTGGCCTCACTGATTTTATTTTATCATGATCGGTTTCCAAGAGGCTGTTGCTATTGAAATTCAACAAGGTCCCCGGAAACCCTTACCAACCTTTTGGTTCTCAGAGATAATTTGGAAACACATCCTTAGTAATTGCCGCTCTGTTGTGCTTACATTCTTATTAACTATTGTTTATTCTTAGTATGACTCTTGCTCTTCAGAAACACCACACTGCTTGCCCTCACAGGTAGAGTCCCTCTCCTCTGGCAGGGAGGTGGAGTCCCCACCCTCCAGCCTCCTCAGGTGTCAATGACCTTGTGCCCCATCCCACAACACTGGCCCAGGCTAGGCTACATGTTCTGTTTCCAGTAATGTTCTATGCACAGCGCTGTCTTATGATCACGTTGGAATCATTATTTGTTTATCTACTTATTGAGAAGCTGAGGTGTGGTCTTTATCTCCTTTCTTTTTTTCGTTTGGTTTGTTTTAAAATTTTTATTTTCTTATTTTTAGAGAGAGGGGAAGGGAGGGAGACATCAATGTATGGTTGCCTTTCACCTGCCTCCAGCTACAGACCTGGCTGGGGACCTGGCTTGCAACCTGGTTATGTGCCCTGGCTAGGAATCGAAACACTGACCTCTGGGTTCTCAGGCTGGTGCCTTATCCACTGTGCCACCAGCCAGGGTTTGACCATACTTTAAACAATTAAAGCTGAACACACTTTTTACATACCACTTCATATTAGTTTTCTTGGAATCAATTACTTTTTTCCACTTTATTTTAAAACAATGTTCTATAGCCCTGGCTGGTAGCACAGTGGGTAAGGTGCCGGCCTGCGAACCCAAAGGTCTCAGGTTCGATTCCCCAGCCAGGGCACATAACCAGGTTGCAAGCCAGGTCTCCAGTCAGATCTGTGGCTGGAGGCAGGGGAAAAGCAACCATACGTTGATGAAAAAAAAAAAAGAAAGAAAGAAAACAATGTTCTATCATTTTTTTCTTTCTTTCTTTTTTTAAGATTTTATTTATTATTTTCAGAGAGAGGGGAAGGGAGAGAGGCAGAGAGGGAGAGAGACATCAATGTATGGTTGCTTTTCACCTGTCTCCAGCTAAGGACCTGGCTGGAGACCTGGCTTGCAACCTGGTTATGTGCCCTGGCTGGGGAATCGAACCAGAGACCTTTGGGTTTGCAGGCCGGCACCTTATCCACTGTGCCACCAGCCAGGGCTATTCTCCTTATTTCTTTAAACCAATTGCTTCCTAGCACAGGGCTTGGCCCAAAGTTTATTAAATGAATATATAAACTAGAGGAGATAAAATAGCATTTGTTGCCCGGATGCCATAAAGAAGTATGGTGAGGATTTCATAAAGCAGCATTAGTAAATGGCCTGGCGATGCACCTAGCACAAAGTGGCCATGTTTGTTGACTGAATGATGGTGGATCCACATTCTGAAGGTGAAAATGCTGCAGCTCAGAGAGCATACGCAACCTCCTGGAGTCACACCGGTTGCAGTGAGAGAGCTAAGATGTGAAAACAGCTCTCTGGTGGCTAAGCTCTTAGCTTCACCTGCATCTCCCTGTGCACCTACATCTCCCTATGGCCCTTTGCTTACACCTCTCTGTATTCCCCTCTCCAGCAGGTGGGCAAATATTTTTTGTTAATAATAATCTTTGAATCAACTGTAATACTTTCACAGAATGGCCTTCCACTGGGAGAAATTCCACGAATTCTTGTTGGATGAATGGATGAATGCCTGGACTTGGGGGAAATTCCACTGCTGGACAAAGGTGACTGACATGGTCCTGTATTATTCCTTTAGCAAATTTACTGATTTCACTATAGTCATCCACTAAGCAGAAACACAATGTTATAAAATCACATTGAAGAAAAGGCTTTAAGAGCAATAGAACAGAAATAAAGGTAAAGAAAATAAAGTCAATCTGTCCAGGACAGTGACAATGTAACAATCTTTTTTTTTTAAAAAAGTTTTAAGAGTCTCTCACAACTGAAAGAAAGCATTTTTAGCTCCCTGCTAAAAGTAGATTCTCTAATTTTGAATTATCTGTAAAGATATTAACACATCTAATTTTTTTGAAATATGTGAACTGTTGATTATCTAAGCAATCATGCACTATGAGCAGTATACTGAAAGGTGAGGACAAGTCAACAGGATCCTGTAGTCTTACTGGGAGAGGATTACAGAGGAATGAAGGTGTCTTAGGTGACTAAATCAATCAAGGCAATAGCAACCACAATTGCCCTCTACCACGCTCCCTTTCTGTGGCAGGAACTTTGCTTGTGTCATATTATTTAATTCATTGGCTCCCCATCCTACCACAATGCAGTAGGTTTTCTATCCACATTCTACAGGTGAGATTTCAGAGAAGTTGAAGTACCATCAGTTACACCCAGGTCCAGCTGACTCTGGACACAGAGCCCAGCATACTGTCTGTAATTCTCACAACCACAGAACCTGTGGCCTGCTGGGTGGCCCTGTACCTGCCAGGTCCATCACCGTATCCCCAGGGCAGGCTGCTGTCCTCATCCATCACAAGTGAAAGCAGGGCTACTTTGCCTGAGCAAAGTGCACAATGGACTAGTTCACGCTGAAGGCTAACGGGCATTTTCATTATGCAATCTGTAAGGGTGTATTTAAAAGCACAAAGGTTCAGCCATATTGGCTTTATTTTAGCATGACTGATGTCCTGGAGACCCACTGCTATTGAAAGTCAACAGGGTCCTTGGAACCATGCTTGGAAACAGCCCAAGGTTCCTCCATGCTGCATTCCCCACCTCCATCCCTGCCAGGCTCCCTCACACCCCTTTACCCATGAACAGACACACTTTACTCCTACCCAGAAAACAACTGTGATTCTCTTCAAGGACAAAGCTGACCCTCAAGGACCTCATAGGTCACAGTGGTAAGTAAGAGTTGGGTTTCCTGTACTCTCAAGAAACAAAATTTAGCACAGTGGATAAGGCGCCGGCCTGTGAACCCAAAGGTCGCAGGTTCGATTCCCAGCCAGGGCAACATATCTAGACTGCAGGTCTCCAGTCAGGTCTGTGGCTGGAGGCAAGTGAAAAGCAACCATACATTGATGTCTCTCTCCCTCTCTGCCTCTCTCTCTTCCCCTCTTTCTAAAAATAATAAAATAAAATCTTTAAAAAAAAACAAACAAAATTAAGGTCTGTTCTTGATTCATTGCTCTGAAGTGCAGTAAGCCTAAATTATACTCCCTCCTCCCTAGGAGGTGTCACCGTTTTGAAATAGGACAGGTCAGTACAGAACCACAGGAACAAGTTTGTTCTGGACAAGGCAGGCACCTTTTCACGGCCTTGCAACTAGCTGATGCTGTAAGAAAACTGTGCTGTCACTGGCTGAATTGGACATTCTTCTCTGGGAAGGCCAGAGAAGTCGTAGGGTCAGAACGTGTATATAGTGCTTAAGCACCTTGGCACAGTGGATTTGCATTCTGGGACATTTAGAAGACACACTAGATAGTGAATGAAGAGGCTGGAGACAGGCATGGAAAGGTAGGGTCAGGAGCTCAACACAAACTTTCCTGACTTTTTCTCTTGGGCTGACCCTGCTCCCTCCCTTTAGAGACCAAAGACAAGAATTTATACTATTGTCAAAAAGTAACAAAGGTTGACAAATAGTGAATTCTTCAGAAGAGAGCCATTGCGAACATAACATAGATTGCAGTAACATTTGCAGGATGAACCCTTTTTAAGTGAAAGATACCCATTTACAAAATTCCTCAGGAAAAACAGACTTGACATTTTGCAATTTGAAGAGTTGGTTTCCAGGTCATTGGCCAACAATATCAGCTTGCTTAGTCACTGTGCTTTTCCTTCTCGCTAAGGTTGGAAGGCATGTCTGCAATGCTAATACCTTACACCTATGTCTGGGGATGTAGAAAGCATTGGAATGCATAAATAATGATTGTGGAATGACTCACCATTCAGAATCAGCAAGAAATACCCATTTTGCTATTTCTCCTTTTTGTTGGGGGATTAAATAATGCAACGTTTAATTTGCATGACTCTTAGATCTCATGTCTGCCTCTTTCCCACATCACTCTAGTTGTCTGCTAATAGACAACGTACCTTTACTTGCCAAGAGTCGCCTTTGCAAGAAGGTAACCAGTTCTCTTGAACTTTCTAGAAGGAGGATTTCATCTCACTTGGTAAGGTAAGATCTAGCCCTCTTGCCCAATAAAAACAAATTCTAAAAGTCTTATTCTACCATTCCCACTCTCTGGATCATTAACTCATTTGGGTTCCAAGAACTGAATGTGCCACCCAAAGATGACATCCATATTGATGTTGACCTCTCTGGAGCTCACACATAGCTTGGTTTCAGAATCTATCTGACATAATAAATAAACCTACAATTCAGTGGTTGTCCCCATGCCTGCTCCAGTAAACTGAAGGCACCTCCTTTCAACAGGGCAAATTTTAAACACGTAGTCTGTACTGAAATGACTCAGCTTTATGTATTAGGACTTTAATTTACCTCATTATATTTCAGAGTAGATAAGACATAGGACAATAACTCTTCCTCCCTGTCCTTTTTCTCACATGTACTGATGAAACAAAGAAGACAAGCGAAATGATTTCTGGCATATCAATTTTGTTTTCAGTGTGAAAAATCAGAATATTATGTAGGGCAACAATGACCCTGATTATCCAAATATTAAATGTCTTCATTTCTTCTACTATAATAGAACTGCTAAGGTTACTGTAAATGTAAGAATTACTTAATTTTCAGTAACTGTAAGCATTCTTAGATTCTAAGTAAGGAAACTAAGGCCAGGAAAAGTGATAGGTTTTTGTCAGAAGGAAATAATTTGTAATCATAAAAACTTCTCAACCACAGTCAAAATTAACTTCTTGGAATGGGCAAGACACATCTTCGCAACAGCAGGCCAGTCCTGTGGCTAAACGGGAATATACTACCTTTCCCCACCAACTGGATGGAAAATAGGCTGGAGTTGTCTGGCTCATTCATAACTACATCACTTTTTAGCCCTCTGTGATTCAGAAATCAAACATTACTCTATTTTATCTCAAAAACATGTCCTAAGAGTATGCCCTTTGGGGGCCAGTTAAGTTTAAATAAAATCTTACGAATATCATAGTAGTGGTTCTGAATCAGAGGACATTTTCTTTTCTGCTACTGGCACCTAGTAGGCAGAGGCCTAGGATGATGCTAAACTTCCTACAATGCACAGGATAGTGCCCTACAAAAGAATTATCTGACCTAATGTGTCAACAGTGCCAAGGCTGAGAAACCCTGTATTAGAGGAAAACTGAAAAATCTCTTTTTTTCCCAATAAGGTTATGATATGCTTTTATCATTCAACCATTCATCAAATATTTATTGAGCATCTATTAGGCACTATAAAGAATAAAAATGATGTCACTGTGTTCCTGAGCATACAATTCAAAGAGGGGAAATAATTGTAGATTGTGGTATATATATTGTAAAGCAAATAAATGAATAACAACAGGAGTAATTAGAAGGTGCATTATATAGCACAGTCAAGGAAGACTTACCTTCCTGGGGAAATCAGAATGTTTTTATAGCAAATAACAGAGACCCCTAACTCAAGTTGGCTTGAACAATAAGGAAATGTTTAAGTTCACATAACTTAAATCTGGACGTACGATTGGCCTTAGGACTGGCTTAAACCCTAGGCTCCAACTTCTACCCAACTTCTCTTCAGGTGTCTCATAACAATGGCCCCATATACTCACATATTCCAATTAAAAAAAAAAAAGTTAAGGTGGACTGGTTAAATAAAAGGGGCCTACAAAAATGTACAGCCTCCTAACATACTAGGAATGCCAACTAAATACTAAATGTGTTATTTACATCTAATCCTTCCAAATTCCCAGCAAAATGGGTCTCCATTTTACAGATGAAGAAACTGAGGGCTACAGAATTTGAAGATTACATAGCTAATGACATGTTTAGTGCTTTAAATACATTTTTTACACGCACTCTATTAAGTGGAACACAGGACGGCTTAGTAATTTCTCAGGGTCACACCGCTGGCAAGTTAGTAAATACATATAGTATGATTTAAGCCATGAAGTCGAACTCCAGGAGGGCCAGTGCTCTTACAAGCTGTACTATTGAGTACTTTACTATTGCCCCAAGAGTTAAAACCTGATCCAAATCTGTCAGGGTCCAAAGACCAAAAAGAGCTGCTTTCTCTTTGCTGCACATTTCCTCATATGAAAAGGGGTAAGCAGACCAAAAAAAACTCAATGTTCTATTTCTGTTCAAACATGCTGATTCCATTATTTTTAATATAAGGTTTTGAAACGCAAAAAAGTGGTGATGGAGGAAGATTTTTTAATAAGGCACAACCAAAATAATTTCACCTTTAGATAGCTAACATTATTGTCCCCATTTTAAAGGTGAGTTAAGTACAGCACTTGACTAAGCAGCCGGTCTAAGTGCCGGGCCACCCATCAGAGACTTTTTTTTCCTTTTTTTTTTTACTGTTTATATCATACACGGCGCTTTTTGCCTTGTCCCTGATTTTACCAAAGATTTGACATACTTTCCAGGAGTTAAGATTTTTGTGACTTTAGGTAACAACTCCTAACTTAACTAGTTAGTTGTTCTAACTGTGCTTACCCTTTTATAAACCTGAAGGAGACTGAGACAGAAGCTATCAGGCAAACTTAGAATACAGAAGGGTATAAAAGACCTGATAAGAGCAGCAGAGTTCTACCTTTTTTCTCATCATGCCTGACTCTTGACTGAAAAGTTAACACGGACATGGCTTTTCAGGGACAGACAAAACAGGTTTCATGTTAAACGAGTAAAACGTAATTAACGGTCTACGGCGAAGAGAGGCAGGGGCAGCACATGGTCTGCACAAGACGTACAAAAATAAGCAGCCAACTGTTAAAGCACCAAAAAAATCATTTTTTAAAAAAAAGGGGGGAAATGACGTTTTATTCCACAAAATACTTTGTGAATACGAGAATATTTAACGCAAACCCTATGCTTATTATTCGCGTTTTAAACGGACATTCCTTCTCTCACATCAACCAGATGTGGGATGACATAGACCGCAACGACTACACACACACACAAACACACAAACACACACACACGCCTACTCTCAAATTAACCAGATGTGGGATTACACAGACGACAACGAACACACACACACACACACACACACACACACACACACACACACACGCACGCACACGAACATACAAACACGAAAACAACACCGCAGCTCCCAAAAGCGCGCAAACGCAACAGAAAGAAGACGGTTCTCGCGAGAGTTCCCGAAAACAAAGCCGGGCCCCAGCACGCAATGCGGCCGAGACTACAGGCTCCAGCATGCAAGGCTTGCACTGACTCCCAACAGGACTACATTTCCCAGCATGCTGTCCTGCCAACAGGTCGGCTCTTACACCGTCGGGGATGTCTCCCGTAGAGTCTAGGAGTCGGACTGGCATTACTCACAAGTAAACTACAAAGATGACGATTTTTCGAATCATTTTTCATTGCCGGTTGCATTAACAGCAAAGATCCTGGGGCTAGAACCGAGGGGCGGGCTTGGGCGGGAGGCCTGGCTGGCTGAGCCAATAGCGCGGGAGCGGCTCTCCTGCTGCCATGGCGACGGCGGTCAACCCCCGCAGGGTCCTAGGCCCCATTGGGTGGAATCTTTCGAGAAGGCTCGAGAGGAAGGAAGCGGAAGTCGCACGTGGAGGGGCCGGTGGAGGCGCCGGTGAGTAAATGCCGCAGATTCTGGAAAGTTCTGATCAGTGCTATACATAAGGCTGAGGAATTGAGCCCTCCCCTTTTGGGTCGGTAGTTGGGCGCCAAGCGTGGAGCCAGCGCTTGAGTATCCAGGAAGCCACTGGACCGGCCAACGGAGATCTGGCGCTGCCTGGCTCGGGGCGAACCCTCTGCGAACCGCCACTTGTGCCCCAGAAGCCGGGGCGCCCGAGTGACAGAGGGCCGGTCGGGCCCCGTGAAAGCCGCGCGCAGCGACCGGGAGACGCGCACCCAAGCCAGGGGCGGAGGCGCACCGCGACTCAGTCATGTCGGTGGTGGGGCTGGACGTGGGTTCCCAGAGCTGCTATATCGCGGTGGCCCGGGCCGGGGGCATCGAGACCATAGCCAACGAGTTCAGCGACCGGTGCACCCCGTAAGTGGAGCCTGCGGGGGGCTGGGGGAGGGGAGAAGCCCGGCGTGGGCTGCGGACCCGGGGACTCCAGGCCGGCGGGCTGATGCCTGAGCGGATGGAGGGCGGCTTGCGGGGGAGATGGGAACCCGTCGTCCCGGCCGGCAGGACGCCTGCCCACGAGCGGGTTAGAGGGTGGCTCTGGGGGCCGAGGGAGGTCTGCGAGTGGAGCCCCTTGAGCAGTCAGTCGCTGGGCTGGGAGCCGGGCTGCGGCGGCGCCCGAGACTTGGCTCTTTCTCCGCCTGCTGCAGTCGGTCCCTTCCGCGGCCTCCAGCGTCCCCCACCCGGTGGCGCCGAGCCGCCCCCAGGCGGTCTCCTCCCTCCCAGAGCCTTGCTGCCGAGCTTTTTCTTACTTATTGTGAATCTAAGAATGAGCTGGAAGCTTCTAGAGCCTGTCTGCCGCTGGGTGTCCGGCGGTTCCTAACGTCGCTGGTCTGTGTCTGGGATTTTTGTAGAAGGTGGAGGAGTCCTTTTTAGCTCGTTTTATGAAAGTCATTCAAAAAGACTCCTAATTAATGTTCTAGTTTCCTTATTCATTTTTAATTAGTATTTATTTAAGAGAGAGAAAGTAAAAATTGTCTACTTTCGTGCTAGAGCTCAATAGGAGGGATGTTGTCACTGCATAAAATTTTATATTCGACAGCAGTGTCGGGTGGGCAAAGAGTGACAGTCATACAAGCAACCTTTTCATCGGGCTTGTTTCTGAAGGTAACATGCCTGCATGTAACATTGGTGAAAACAACTGCTTACTTGTCAGGAAAATTAACCATAGGTTAATTTATTTTTAATGACTGACTTCATTTTAAGTGCTTTAATCCCAAGATAAAAGGCTTAGAATGAAACATTGAGCTGAAAGGTGGCTGGCTTTTCTCATTGAGGGCAGACGAACATTTATGAAAGTGAACAGAAGATAAAATAAGCACACGCTTGACAATACTTACTAGCATTGGGAAAACTTACTCCCTGAACAACACCCTTCTTTTACCAATTTGCAGATCTACAGCCTGCTTTTTAGCTGTGCAGAGGGTTGGGTAATTGGAGTACAATAAGAAAGAAGACGTTATCTCAGGCTTCCATGCTTAGGTGCAGTTGACATCTTTGTTCTCTTTGATCCCTATAAAAGAAGGAAAAGCTAGCTGTTCAAATGAGGGTAGGGAAAATTGTGTATGTGACTGTAGTGACCACTTTGAAACTGAAAACAACACATGTGGCTTTGAAAAATGAAACTGAGGGCAGTACGGGAGTTCCCTTCAACATTTTTGATAAAATAGATGTTTGAATCAATTGCATTTGTTACTATTTCTCTGGGGTATAATTAATTTGATTCTCCTTGGAATGAGTAAATTTGTTCTACCTGTGTTTAGTTATTTGAACTCAGAATGGGTATTCTGTTTTTGTAAGTTATCTTGAAGGTCTAGCCTTTGCTTCAACACTTCTGGGTGCTGTGATGCTACTTGGTACCTGCTCAGGAAATAATAGGTCTAGGATGTCTGTATTAGAGCAGATTAAACTTGATCTAGCCTGGTAGCTTCCCATTCGTTTATCTCATTTACCATCACTTCTACCCATCCTGGAATCTTAAAACCTAGTTCACCTACCTTGTCCTGACTCTTCCTGTTTGTTTCTGCTCTGTGCTACATTCCCATTGCTGGAAGGCTCACAGTAACAGGTCACTGCATCTCTTCAAAGCTGGTTTCCTTTACTCTATTCTGCTGTGGTGCTTCTATGCATTTTCACTTGGCTTTCTGAAGTAGTGTTTCATCTAAGACCCTCTTCTGTGCTTTTAAACACCAGAGGTATAAATTAGGCCCACTTTGCAGGTGTATAGAAAAGCTTTGGATCCTAAAGAGGCAGATGTCATTTTCAGAATGGCAGTAGAAGGAACAATGATATTCATAGTTAAACCTGTATGTTTTGTTATTCATGTAACTAGGGCCAAGTTAAAAATACCCTTTAACTATTCAAAGCATTTTCAGAGTTACTGTCCACCTCATAATAAATAACTGGGGATCTGGAGAATTTACACTGGTACTTAAGGTATTAGGAAATGTTTCCTGAGCAGACTTACTTGGTGGGCAGAGGTAGGACTGCTTCCCAGATTGAATTTTCCGTAGCAGTTTAATGGGCAGACCCAGACCCCCTCTGAGTATTTGGCTAAAGTTCAGATTCCAAAGTTGTGTTGTACACTTGTTCTCTCTACCCCAAATCATGGGTAGGGAATTTACATTAAATTTTCTCTGTTTGTTATTAGTTAAAAATGTCCATATTCTTTCTAACTTTTGAAACATGTTTTATCTTCTAGATCAGTCATATCATTTGGGTCAAAAAACAGAACAATTGGAGTTGCAGCCAAAAATCAGGTATGTTCTTGGAAAGTGCCAATTTTTAAGAGGGAGATTTTAGTGAACAAATAAATGTAGTTTGATAAACGAGTTAACTTGTGTTTACACTTGCATTAGCTTTTGTATAAAATTGCCCGTCAACAATGTGTTAAGGAAAAATCTCCAGGATGGAAGAAAGTATGGAATACCTGTCTATCTGTTATGGAATTCTAAAAATGTAATGAGTATCTTTATGACCCTTAGATGTTTGTGTTTTCCTTCTGTTGTCTTCTTGTTTTATTGATTTCGATCTAGTTTTACTGTCTAATCTGCCAACCTTAATTTTTTAATAATTTCACTGCCTTCTAATTTATGTAGTTTATGAAGTTTCTCTCACACCCATTTAAGAATTATATTACTTACAGAAGTTCTGTGTTTAAAAGTGGTTTCAGGTTACTTAATGATTAAGGTAGGACTTGGAGAACTTTTTGTCTAGACCCGTGTTGTCTTATGTGGTAGCCATATGCTCCACATAGCTGCTAAGCACTTGAAATGTGCCCAGTCTGAATTGAAATAATGAAGTAAAAATACAAGAACTTGAACACTTAAATTGAAATAAAGTATCTCATTAATATTTTTTATTGATTACATGTTGAAATGATAGTACTTTAGGTACAGGATGCATGCGATAAAGTGGCAAAATTTTTGTAAAATAACATGCCACAAAGGTTACATTTTGAAGTAAATGTATTCTTATATGTATATACATAATCATAGTCATCATTTTTTAAATTGTTCAAAAAAGTCTCCGTTGGCTGCAATGATAGACTTGATTCGACTTCGGAATCTTGAGCATGCTTTAATTAACTTTTATTTATCCATGGACATCATCATGTTTTCAATCATAGCTTTAACAGCCTCTTTATTGGAGTGAGGTTGTTTATTAACTTCTCTCTCACAAATGCTGCATACGTAATAGCCTAAAGGATTTGCATGTGGTGAACTAGGCCACCAGATTCCCTTTGACCAGAATTCAGAAACATTCACACTGAGAAATTCTTGCACCCTTTTGGCGTTATGTGCTGGTGCACCATCTTGCTGGAAGATAAAGTGACATCTATTTGTGACTTGTTTCATCCAAAGTACAACTACTCTCAAAATGTCAAGGTCGACATCAGCCATCAGCTTCAAGCCTTGTGGGAAAGAATGTGGGGGATCATGATGTCTCCTTCATTGATGACAGCATTTAACACTATCACTGTAGCAGGAAATTTCATTTTCATGACAATAGAGACTTTGTTAAGATTCTCACAGAGCCACCTGTTGTTTCTTCTGTTGATTATTTGGCCCTGCTGAGAAATCTTTGCATCAGAGAAGAAAATCAAGGGGTTTTTTTTCTTTGGGATTTTTCCATTTTATTAGCAGTTTCATTGCTTTTTCAAAGCACCTTTCCTTTGTCTGCTGTGTCCTAAACTGGCCTCTTCTAAGGATGTATGATCTGTATCTGGTATTTTCAGCAATAACCTTGCAAATTGTTGCATTCAGCATCTGCAGTTCTCTTGCTATGGAGCTCATTGACTTTCCTGGACCTTCATTGATGATCTCCTGGGTTCTGTGTACAATACCTGGACTTGTGCGATCCTTGCATACCTTATGCATTTTCTATGTTGGTGTGGCAACATCAGGATCATCATATACCTTCTTCATGTTGTCAGCTATAACGTAAAGGGAAGTTGAAGTCTGCAACTTCCTTAGCAGTTCTCCCTGCACGCAGTCCAGAAATTATGGTTGCTCTAGCATTGTATTTTTACGACTTGATAGGTGCTCTCAGAATGTAATACTTTATATCTGAAGCAATAATGTTAAATCATAACCTTAGAAACATAGTTTTTCAAAATGAATAAGCATGTGAAATGCAGATACAAAGTTATTGCTAATTGATTGTGCGCACTCTGTGTATTAGGCCAAATAAGCTTTTTAAGTTAATTTCTCCTGTTTCTATGTAATGTGACAAGAAAATTTTCTTAATGTCATTTCCTTTTAGGGCTCACTTTATAACTCCGGGATTGGGGAGAAAAAATAAATAAAAAATACTAAATCCCTTTTGAGGGGCTATAAGAAAGTAACTGAAAAAATCCTTTTTAAGTACAGAATATAGTATTGCTAAATAAGAAACACAGTTCTAAAGCCCTGTATTATAGGCAGTTGGAAGAGATGAGATACAAGACAAGACAGGTAAAAAACAAGGGAGAGAAGAGAAATGGGTGTACACACTCAAAATAACAGTGTAAAGGACATAGACACGTCTATTATGTTTTCGTGGTTATGTGAGGAGGATCAGTTGAGGCTCAGATTTAGCCTGTAAATTGGTAGATATTCTTCATTTCAGTTATAGAATCAAAGAATTTTAGATAGTAAATATGCTTTAATTTCATGTTCTGTGAAAACAAATACTGCCACGCTGTATTCTTCCCTTTAAAAGAAGTGGGTCAGAGAAAAAAGTAATTGAACTGTTGGTGTTTTTGAGCTGGTAACTTTAGAAATCTTAATTTTTAATCTTTCACTTTAATTATTACTGTATTTTAAATACAGTTGTCTTTGCTGATGTCTTTGGGTGAAATAATGCTGTAAAGTGAGACTTTTTAATCCAGAGCCTAATCAAAAATATGTACAGTCGAAAGAATTAGGTCACTTAGAAAGTTTTGAATTTTTCTTACCACCGCTTTTTGGTATAAATAATTAGCATTGAATGCTATTGGTAGGAAAAGTAATGATGCATGTATTTTGTGGCACAAAATGTTTATTCTGGCCACTTAGCAGTTTATTAGGCTATAATAATGAACTCTTTAAAAAATGTAATTTGACTAGTGCATCAAGATGTCCTTATTCAGTGGGTAGATAAGTTTATTGGGGGAAAGGAATTAATAAAGGCATGCACTTCTTGGTAGTTGCTTTAAAACTTAAGTGACAATTTTACTGTCTTCGAGTTTATCTTGCAGATTTTGAAATCTGTTTTGAAGTCTATAGTGACAAGACTACCTCTATTTTCTTCTCACTGCCTGTCCATAGGAAAAGGAGAGAGAAGAAAATCCATTCATTGATGGGTTAATTCAGGGCTCAGAAACTTATTTATATCTCCATGGTTGGAGTTCTACAAGTGACTTTTTGTAAAATTGCTTTAAGTACTAATATGTGTTGAAATTAGAAAATAATTTAAAATCTCTTACTTTCTTGTGCAGCAAATCACTCATGCAAACAATACAGTGTCTAACTTCAAGAGGTTTCATGGTCGAGCATTCAATGACCCTTTCATTCAAAAAGAGAAGGAAAACTTAAGTTATGATTTGGTTCCGATGAAAAATGGTGGAGTTGGAATAAAGGTAATGTAATTGAGCAACCTTAGATTCATAATAGGAAGCTAACTAATCTCTAGAGAAAGGTACTTAATTCTTGATGAAAATTTAACTCATCTTTTAACTGGACAATATGGTCATTTCCCCTTTTATTTTCACCTAGCATTTTTTTAACTGTAAGTATCACTTTAAATTGTCCTTGAAAATTATTCAAACAGTATATACTGCTATAACTTATAATTTATGTTTCTTGTAACTTCTTGCCAGTTGTAAAATTTGGGTGTTGGAAAAACCTAAATTGTGTTGTCATGTCAAACAAAAGTGTCTGATACAGCCTAGTTGCGGTGTTTGGACAACCATCTTGTAATACAACCAGAAGTCTTTTTTTAAACTCGCAGAAGCATTCCTTTCGTATGATCTGTACAAAATAATATTTATCACAATGATTCAGCCCTTTAGAGTGGAAATTTACTACCTTCTATAATGTTTTCACTAGTACTTAGGCTAGGAAACACTGCCCTATTTTTTTTTTTTTAATCTTCATCTCTAGGGAAATGTTTCTTTTTTTCATTGCGTCCCTTTTCTGTCTTCCTTCCTTTTATCCTTCTTACCTAAACAACTACAACAATAGAGACTTTCTGAAAGAGAATATGTAATAATTGGAAGTTGATATTAGCAGGTACCTTTAAGTACCATTTATTAAGACATTTTTCTTTCTTCAACATAGGTAATGTACATGGATGAAGAACATCTCTTTAGTGTGGAACAGATAACAGCTATGCTGTTGACTAAGTTAAAGGAAACTGCTGAAAACAACCTCAAGAAACCAGTAACAGATTGTGTTATTTCAGTAAGTAGAATTCAGCAAGACAATGTATTTTTATTTACCTGCTTTGTGTTACTCTCAAGTATCCAAAGTGTGAAAGCTTTTTCTGTTACTAAGGATCAGAATTCTATGGGACTGTGTTAACATAGTCAGGAGTATTTCAGAGGAGACTCAGGTGGTATTTTTAGCCAAAAGTTGCAAAGGTTCTTGATGCAAATCAAAATCTGTGGGTCTTTCTTATTTTTTAAGATTTTACTAATTTATTTTTAGAGAGAAGGGAAGGGAGGTAGAAAGAGATGGGGAAAAACATAAGTGTGTGGTTACCCGCCCTAACCTAAATAGGTGGGACTCAAACCTATGACCCTTTGTTTTACAGATGGGCTGTTAATACACTGAGCCACACGAACTAAGTTATGGGGCTTTTTGAAAATATAGACTAATTAGTGGGGAATATTCTAATAGCTATACTGTTAAACAATTTTATATGTAGACTGGAGAGCTTTTCTAAATTCCACCCCTCATTGAGAAGCAGTGTGTTAGAAGTTTTAAAATGAAACCTCTCCGTGTTAACAAAACCTAGATTTTTAGCACTAGCCAGACTGCTAACTTCAATGGACAATTGTAAGTTTGTCAAGTAATATTTGAAATGGACAAAAGCCACCTTTTATTTGGACAAATGTCCAGGGTAACTTGTTGATGTGCTGTGCCCAAGGACTCACTTGCTGGTACCACAATCCGTGTTACAGCACGAGTAGGATGGCCTGCCCAGATTAGTCAAAGCCTTTAGGCCAGTGTGTCTCAGAATGTGAAAGAACAGAGAGACAGGATTTAAATTTCTCCTCCTGCCCTTGTAGCACCGAATGTGGTCTACCAGAGGGCTAGCTGCCTGTTGCTTAGAGAAATTACTTTACTCTCTCGTAAAATTAACAATTAAGTTATAAGTCAAATCAGTGGTCCTTTCTTTTTTCTCTTTAACTTAATGAAAACTGATGAAAAGTGGTGTTCTGATCTGAAAGGTGAGCAGAGACCCACATTAGCTCCTGGCCTCTGTCTCTTTCTGAAGCATCTACAATTACTTGGGCAGGGGGGAGTGTTAAAGCCACTATGCTAAGTTTTCCCCTGTGTACTTTGTTTCTACGAATGTATTATTAGATGCTTTTTTAAAAAAAGAGTATCCTAGTTTAAATGTGGTCCCAAAATGCGATGTGCACCAGTCACTCAGCACCATGAGAAAGTCCATTCCCTTGAGCTATTTTGTTCTTCTTTCTCTTAGGGAAAATCAACAGGCTTTGCAAAAATAAAAAGGTCTTGTAATCTTGACAAGTCTACTGAATTAGAAGGTACCACATGATCTAGTAATGCTTGATTCAACAAATAGCAAAACTAAAGGGTGGTGGCGTAGGCTAGAATTAGTGCTGTATTATAAGTTCTTGTAGTCTTTAATAACTATGATTACATTTAATGTTAAATGTTGACTTAGCATTATAACTTCTTAATGTCAATACTTAAGACATTTGGCAATGATATTTTATCTACTTAGCTTTTTGTTAGGTTTTAAAATTTAAATATGCCTTATGAAAACTGATTCTTATTTTGAGTTAAAATTTGGCTACAATAAAGACTACTTTGAGACTGTAAGTTTAGGGTAATCTTCTGAAAAATAAGTTACCTGTTCTTAATGTTAAGGAACTTGCTAGAAACAAAGCGTAAAGTTCTATTTCTGTTTTATGACTTGGCTGGGCACCTATTTATCTGGAATGTTAAGAGTTTATTATTAATGGTTATAAGGAGTTTGTATGTATTTTATGTTTTAGGTATATAAACGTTTTTTCCATCCTTGTCTGTAGGTCCCCTCTTTCTTCACAGATGCTGAGAGGCGATCTGTATTAGATGCCGCGCAAATTGTTGGCCTGAACTGCTTAAAACTCATGAATGACATGACGGCTGGTAAGCAAAAACTTGTGTGAAGTGACTATACTATCAAAACTAGAGCCAAGACAAATCGGGAGCAATTACTAAACATTTTTTCATGTTGAAGTAGAAGTACTTTGAAAGCAAAAATTCCAGCTTTTCAGATGCTTGTTTAATGAGAAATAACACTTTGTCAGATTTATGAATGTATTTTCATTAGAAATTTCATACACACACACACACACACACAGCATGGGGCAAAAGTAGGTTTATAGTGGTGAGTACATGAAACTGGGTTCTTGTGTTATTTATTGTATCTTGCATACAAACAACTATAAGCCTACTTTTGCTCCACCCTGTGTACCTCTTAATTTTTTTAGTTAGGTAGGTTGGATTTAGGGTGTTTTTCTCAATGTTTTTATAATAAGACAGTTTTCCCCAAAATCGTACGATTCTGGGTTTTACAGCTACCTTGACTATAATTACTGATGCCATTTTAAAAAATTCTCTTCTTCTATATTTCTTAAATAATGTAGCAAGGCATCAGTCAGTCATTTCTGTCAAATACTAAGCTGTATCATTTTCCAGGCATTGGGTTAGCTGTGGATAATAATGTTGAGCAAAGCAGTCACAGTTACCTCCTCCTAGAGCTTTCATGAGTTTATTATGATTTCAGATGAACAAAAACTCAGTTACAGTTTAGTGTCAGGCAAGACAAGGCTTTTTAAAGCATGTTTCTAATTGATTCTAAGTCTTAGTTTTGATAAAGGCATGTTCTTAGATACACATGTTCAGAAATACATGGTTTCAAAGTTCAGGAAAAGCTAACAGACTTTTAAGAGAGTTCAGTTATTTGTCTTGGATCTAAAAATAATTGGCAGGAACTGCAGTTACTGTAGTTTGTATATTAAATTCTTAATTTTTATTGAATGAGCAGTCTCCTGGCAGGTCATGGTTAAAATGAGAGTATTGAATAATGAGTCTAATAACTTTGTGGTTACATGTCATTATATGTCTTTCCATGTATTGAAAAGTGAGCCCTGGCCGGTGACACAGTGGATAAGGTGCCGGCCTGTGAACCCAAAAGTTGCTGGTTCGATTCCCAGCCAGGGCACACAACCAGGTTGCAAGCCAGGTCTCCAGCCAGGTCCATAGATGGAGGCAACTATACATTGATGTCTCTCTCCGTCCCTGCCTCTCCCCATTCCCCTCTTTCTAAAAATAATAAAATCTTTATTAAAAAATATAGTCAGGTTTCCTGTGTGTATAATGGCTAAAAATGTGAACCAGAGAATTGAAACTCACTCTCTTTCTTGTAGTTGCGTTGAATTATGGAATTTATAAGCAAGATCTTCCAGGCCTGGATGAGAACCCTCGGATAGTGGTTTTTGTTGATATGGGACACTCAGCTTTTCAGGTGTCTGCCTGTGCCTTCAACAAGGGAAAATTGAAGGTAAAGTCTAAACTTGGAATTAAGTGACCAAACCTGTCAAATGTGTTTTGTTTGTCATTACTTTAAGCTACTGATCTTCTTGACTGTGCTCTTGGTAATGAAGAGTATTGGGTATTGGTATAAATAAGGAGTTTTTCCTAAGGTTGATTTTCATAAAGATGTCTTAACGTATTCATTCATTATTCTTGCTTACGCAAGAAGAGCTTTTTCAGATCATCTACATAATCATGAAAAGTTAAAACTATCTTAAGAGATTTAGTATTTCATTTGGATTTTGTAGTTACATTTCTCCTAACTGACTTGGATTTCTTGTTGTAATTTAGATAGAAGTCCTGAGCCTGTTATTTAGTTTGAGTAACAATGTTAAAGATTTTAGACAAAAGTATGATTGAAAATAACCAGGTTTTTGTCGTTTTCACTAAATTAGGTACTGGGAACAGCTTTTGATCCTTTCTTAGGAGGAAAAAATTTTGATGAAAAGTTAGTAGAACATTTTTGTGCAGCGTTTAAAACTAAATACAAGTTGGATGCAAAATCCAAGATTCGAGCTCTTCTTCGTCTGTATCAAGAATGTGAGAAGTTGAAAAAGCTAATGAGCTCAAACAGCACGGACCTGCCACTGAGCATCGAGTGTTTCATGAATGACCAGGATGTATCAGGAAAGATGAACAGGTATGTCCCCAATTCTGCCAGAGTAAATAGGAAGAGCTTTTGGCTGGATTAGAGCCCAGGGGTCAGTTCTGCCTGGGGTGCTGTGCGCCTAGGCCCACTGTTGTGTGCAGCCTGCTGGAAAGTGTGAGCACCCTTAGAACTAGGGCACTTCTGCTAAGAGAGTGTTTTGGAAAGAGCTTTGTGTAAGCATCCTTCTGATAAAGTCTTTTGGTCCCTTTCTCCTTTTTTAATACTTCTGGGCCAGTAATTGAATTGTACTTTTATCAATGTTGTATTTCACAGAAATATTTTTAAATCAATGGAAGTTTCTCTAAATTACAAGAATTGAATCACATAGAAGATATAGGAGTAAAATACTGATCTTAATGTAAAAGTGATTCTTCCAGAACTGATTTTTTTCCCCCACCCCATCTCCTCACCTGTTTTGTAAGTTAACATTTCTAAAAGATACAACTTTAAATTGTCCCATGTAGAATCCAGGGTGCCTGATTAAAAAAATAAAATTCATTGGGTTGATAAGATTTATCATTTAAAAACAAGATACTGACCTTCAGGTAACTTTTCTAAAGATTTATAAAATGTTCCTCTTACCAAGGGCACAATTTGAAGAACTCTGTGCTGAACTCCTGCAAAGAATAGAATTTCCCCTTTATTCACTGATGGAACAGACGCAGCTTAAAGTAGAAGATGTGAGTGCTGTTGAGATAGTTGGAGGTGCTACACGAATTCCAGCTGTGAAAGAAAGAATTGCCAAATTCTTTGGGAAAGATGTTAGCACAACACTCAATGCAGACGAAGCAGTTGCCAGAGGCTGTGCACTGCAGGTATGCTTCCTAAGCCTGCCCTCTTGGATTGTGTGCCAGAAACCTTCCACCTCGTTACATGGGCGTTAACATGGGCATTACGTGGGGCAGGTGTCAGGTGACAAGCAGAGGTCTGTGCCTGATGAGGTAGCACAGGGGAGTTATTTGTAAATAAGTCAATAAGGCTGTGGGGAGAGAAGGAAGATCCACAAAACTTAAGGGTAAAGGAACTGTGGAGCTAGTGTTTCTTAAACTTGGAGATGAGGAACTGGCCTGGTTCTGGGGTGTCCAGAAATCAGCTGTAACGCAATTAGCTTTTTGGGGGTGACAGCTGTTACAGGACCTTTAGATGGGTCTTAGAATGTCAATTTGGTATAGTACAAAATTGATATGGGGGAAGAGTTTGTAGAGTTAAGGGTGTGTTTGTTAACTGGTTTTAGGAAAGAGCTATTCCTCCTCCAAATTGATTTTACCCTGTTTATCAAGTCAAAGGGCAGCTCAGAGGCCTGGCATTGGACAAGCCAAACACCAAGTCTAGAAGTTACTGATTAAAAGGACAATTAATTTTAGTTTATATTTAGGACAGGGTAGTCAAATAAGTAGCTTTAACTAAAGTTTCAAGTTAACATGCTGAGTTTTGATATAGTTAGCATAGTTTTTTTAGTAGGCAGCAAGAGATTCTGTGGACAAAGGTATTTAGATAGACTACCCTTTAAAACTTCAAAAAGGAGGAAGGCTGTGTAGATAGTTCTTATTCTTGCTTATCTATTGTATCATCATGACTTATCGCGGGGGGGGGGGGGGGGGGTTGTTTTTCCTTTCTGTGATAATAGAGTGATAACCTCCTTAGCTTTAATACCCAGAAACCTGGGAAATTTTTATAGTTGATGTATATCGTAAGCAATTTTGAATTTGAATTTAAACCTAACCATTCTATTCAAATTGTTTCATGTTAAAAGGTGAGTAGAATTATTTATGTGCTCATGATAATTTTCCCTTTGTTTCTTTTTTGAAGTGTGCAATCCTGTCTCCAGCATTTAAAGTTAGAGAGTTTTCTGTCACTGATGCAATTTCTTTTCCAATATCTCTGGTCTGGAGCCATGATTCAGAAAACACAGAAGGGTATGTATCAAAGAATAACTTACAGATAATGTGTTTTACTATAAAGAAGAAAGAAGAAAAACTCAAGTGACTTTGATGGTAGTGTGTCTGATGTAATCTAACTGGGGTTTTTCATAAACCAAACTTATCAAAGTATTTCTCATTTTGGTGAGATAGACTTGATACAGGTTTTGGAATGCGCCTATTCTGTTTGTGTAGCACAATAAGCTTCAGTACTTGCCACACTGACTGCCCTTCCTTCCCCAGTGTTCATGAAGTGTTCAGCCGGAACCACGCTGCTCCGTTCTCCAAAGTTCTCACCTTCCTGAGAAGCGGACCTTTTGAACTGGAAGCTTTCTATTCTGATCCTCAAGGAGTTCCATATCCAGAAGCAAAAATAGGTAAAGCAATTAAGTGTTTTTACTCTTAAAGACTTAGTGTACAAACTTGAAACTTAATTTTTAGCAATGTTGAATAGAACGTAATTCTGAATGAAGGCATTTAGATTTAGGATAATGGTGATGAAGAAATCTTTGTTTTATTGGGAATCAACTGGCCTACAGAGATGAAATGGATTGCTAGTTAGTTCTGCTGTTACTTCTGAGGATCTATATTTAGGAAGATCTTGGTGTTTTTCGTATTCTGATATTGTCTGTAAGGAATTACCACCTACATTTACCATTAACCTTTCCTCTAGGTGAAACATTACTTATAGAATGTTACTTCCCACTTAAAACCTAGCTTAGAAACCATTGAGCCACTTTCCAAATGTGCCTTTGTAATTTTTTTTTTTTTTTAAGTACGTCTTTTTTGTGTGCATTTCTCTTTGAGAGGCTTGACATTGTCCATCTATTTTGACCCATTGTAACTCTAGAATTCTAGGGCACAGCTTCTGGCATCTGCCCCAGCCATCATGTCCCTTTTCCCAGGCTGTGAGTAGAACTTGGCAGCATTGCCAGATCTTTTCAAGACTCACCTTTGCCCACAGCCTTTCAAAATGAAATTGTGGAAGGAGTCTACCAACCTGGCCTTGGCCAATTGTGTGCTTTTCTTAACTACTCAAAAATGTTTTAGGTTCTGACAGAGGTGTTATTTTTTTCTCTTTTTAAAAGTTTTTACAAATCTATTGGGAAGAAATTAGTTTTGGAAATTGTTGAAGGTAGACTAAAACTTTTTTGACATATAAGATTCTATGCATAACTTCCCATTGTGCAGAGAATAAAATCCAAGCTCTTTAGAATAACGCCAAATTTTTCATATTACCACCCAAACTGAAAAAGGTTGCATGTACTTAAAAGAAATTTCTCCCTCCCTCCCCTCCCTCACCTTCTTGGATACCACATAGTAAATGCTATTCTTTAAACACATCTTAATGGCAGTTATTTCCATAACTAGTGAATTGATCTTTAATGAAGTTGTATTCCAACATCTCTCACTGTCCTGGGAGTTAAACCCTGGAATAACAGACCTCTTAGTGGAGATGGACACTGATACTTTGTTCTTGGTTCCATAGTTTTTCATGTTCACTGTAAACACCAGTTTACACCATGAGAAGGTCAAGTAACTTGCAACTGATCACAGCCTCGGTCAGAGTCAGCATACAAACTCATCCTTAGTCCTGCTGTGGGACTATTCTGTTTTGTGTAGTAATTTCAGGCTTTGTCCCCAGTTGCGGGTGTGCGAGAGGCAACAGGTTGTCTCTTACACACATCAATGCTTCTCTCCCTTCTCTCTAAAAATAAGTAAGTACAATTGTTTAAGAAAAGATACTAATTTCTGGCTTTGATAAAGGTTTCAGCTCACCTTGCCTATTTAAAACCTAGGAAATTATTTTGGTTATTCAGTTGGAAGAAATACTCCTTGAAAGACCCTGTAGAATTAAAATGCAGCACAGCCTGATAACCATCACCCTTTCCCTTGCTAATGGGTTTTCTCCTCTCATTTGTGCTCACCCACCTGGAGAAGTTTTAGTTCATCTTTGTTGTCTTTACAGAGATGTAGATTCGGTTTTAAAATTGTTGGTTCATTTTTTTTCAGGCCGCTTCATAGTACAGAATGTTGCTGCGCAGAAAGATGGAGAAAAATCAAGAGTGAAAGTGAAAGTACGAGTCAACACCCATGGCATTTTCACCATCTCCACAGCGTCGATGGTGGAGAAAGTGCCTGCTGGGGACAGCGAGCTGCCTTCTGTGCAAGCAGACACGGAGGGTGAGAGCCAGAGACCGCCAGAAAACCCAGATGCCGAGGTCAGTCAGTCCGGGGATGAGCCTTGAAGTTTGAATGCGTAGTTAATTTAATCCTAAACCATACGGGTAGGGAAGGGTTAAAATAGGTTTTGCTTAGTTTTGATTAGAATTTTGGACAAATGATGATAATTAGCAGTTGCTCTGTAATGTTAATATACAGCCTAGGGTGTGGTGAGCTGTGATTAATCTGTAGCTTAGTTTGAACTGGCATAAAAACATAGACCACATATTGAGAAGTGAAGTGTTGACTGGTAATTTAAAAATAAAGACTTTTAATAGCCTTTAAAAATATATCTGAAATATATAACAGATATTAAAGCTGATTGTGTTTGTTGTTTTTTGAATGTTAAAATTGGCTTTGGTATTTCAGAACTTGTATTTTTTTGGTTTGCTGTATTGTAGGGGGAAGAAAAAGAAGTGTCTTTCTAGAGCAGAGAAAGTTGCTGTTTGTGTTTCTAATTTAGACTCCCTTTAGCATGAGTGCTAGTATTACATGGTCAACAGAGGAAACTTGAAGAAACTTTACTTCTGGATAATAATAAGGAATAACTTAAATGAGGAGGCAGTATAGTATTTTAAGATGTGAGAATAGTGATCAGAGACCTGTATTTCTGGAACACGAAAAGAACATTAATGTCTGGGCCTTAGTATTCTCATCAAGACAAACTGCAGTAAAATGACCAGGGCTATGTGTGTTCTCATTTGGCTACAGACACCATTGTTCTGATGCCTGTTGTGTCAGCCTGTTAGGACCTTCTGGACATATCAGGAGTGCCTGGCTTCTGAACACTTCAGTGTCTGCCTTAGAATCTCAAAGCTCTGACAGAAAACCATGAGAGTCCTCAGTGGGCAGGAAGGATTGAACTCACTATCATGTAGCATATAATCTTTATGCTGAGGTCTTTTGGGTGTAACTAGTTGGACCATAAGCAGTGGGAACAGGGTCTGCATGTCTGAGCTGTCATAGTGAGCCCCTGAATAAGTGATGGTTGGCTCTTTCATGGAACTGTTCAGTTCATTGAAATGGTAGAGATGTGTCCAAGTGCATGATGGCTCTTGGTGAAATTAGGTTTCGGAAGCTTATTTCTGGGACAGGCTTGGAGGAAACCTATTGCCTTTGCTTTCAAGCGTCAATATCTATACAAGGTGAAGTGGAAGTTTTTTAAAGGAACGTTATTCACATCAATTAAAATGCCTGCTATTTGTATTTAACTATATTAATTGCTGTCATTCAAATAATTTTCTATAGATTTAAATTTCTAAGAAATTTTTAGATATTTTGTGTTCATTTTGCTGTTATCCAGTATCTTCCCCCACCCTGTTAAGATTTTGGTAATTGAGCGTACTATTTCTGGTGCCCTGTAACCTTTACATTTATCCAAGTACACCTGCTTTTTCTACATCCTTTGTGCCTGGGCTTTCATTTCAGAAAAATGTCCAGCAAGACAGCAGTGAAGCTGGAACACAGCCCCAGGTACAAACTGATGGTCAACAGACCTCACAGTCTCCCCCTTCATCTGAACTTACCTCAGAAGAGAACAAAACCCCAGATGCTGACAAAGTGAGTGATGTTTCTAGTTCATTCCATTGGACAATGTTGCAATCTGTGATCATTAATGATATCATTAAATCTGCAGTTTCAAGAGCAAGCACCAAATTGTCTTAATTAGTCTATGTAGGGGTTTTGTTTTGTTTGTTTTTGTGTTGATTTTCTATTTTTCAACTAAAACCAGTTGAAGGCACTCAAGCTCAATTAAGGGAATTGAATATCTTGCTTTGGACTTGAAGGCTTCTCTTGGTTAACTGCCACTCCAAGCAATAGGAGACACATAGCTTTGGTTGCCTATTCTATAGAGTGCCAGAGGTACCTGCTGATGTGAGGAGCAGAAACAGACAGAGCCCAGGGCTGAATCATTAGTTGCCACTTATAGTAATAAATACATGGGCTATAGGTGTCTGATAAACTTCATTCTCTCACATCACCTGTCAAATTTGAATAAATTAATTAGGATGATCTGTAAATAACCAGATTACATTTCAAAGTAATGGTTCTTTTGCCCTACTTCCACTCTTGGTGGAAGCTAAATTAAATAGTTATGTTGTGTCCTTTTAAAAATAATCATTACTAATCAAACATTTAAAATTTATAGTTGCATGGATATTTGAATATTTTGTCTCTCCAGATCATTCTGCTTTGCAGAAATTCATTCCTTGTGCAAGTTGCATGTAAATTATTAACCATCCATTAGTGATTTGGTTTTCTCATTGTGCAGGTAGAATTCTTTACCCTAGACAAATTACAGAATTGTTCATTGGGGTCAAAATATGTTTTATGCTTGGTGGAAGTTTCCAGATTATAATGTCCCTGTGCCCTGGTTGCTTTTGTGGGGGTCCTGATGTGAGCCATAGGTCCTGTTCTGGTTTCTGAAAGCCGTCCTAGGGTTACGGTGCTGGTGGAGCAGCACTGCTTCCTTTGTAGTGACAGCATCTTGATTTCAGCATCACTTCCCTCACCTACTTGAGCATTTACTGATGGTGCCAGTGATGTCAACACCTGTCTGGAACATGCTGCCGGTTGCACCTCATGGTCTTAGCTGTAGGGGCAGCACCAGTGTCAGGCCTTTTGGAACATCTCACACATCACCTCAGATGGATCCTTCTCCTTGTCCTTGTCCATGCCACATCGAATGCTGTGTGGTGATATATTGGTTTTGTCAGTAGTTGGTGTAATGTTGTACAGATAGTCTTATCGTGACTTAACTGGCAGGCTGTCATCCATTTGTTTCCCAATATCTGTTGCTCGCTGGTGTTTTGCTAAGTGTAGATGTGATCTGATCCAGGTGTCTTTCTTGTGGTTTATGCTTCAGAGCCTACACAAAGTGTCGAAGGGTTCTCTTAGGCACCAGAGGGAGGAAGACATGGAGTACAGGCAGACCGACTGGGTCATTGCTAGTGACACAGCTTACAGCTATTCAGAGATGTGGGATTTCTGAGGAGCACTGAAGTAGAAGTTGGGGAAACAAAGTGTTCTTATCCCATCTCTGTCTTTTTAATTTTAGGCAAACCATTGAGCCTTCTCAAGTTCTAGTTTTTTTCTATAAAGTGCCTAGAATTTTAATCTTTTATAGCTCTTACAAAATTAATCATTGACAGTGACCCATGGGCTGATCTCCCTACTTTACCAAACCAGCTAACCAGGGTATATGTGATGTACCCTCTGGTTATCTTTCACTCCATTCCTACATTTTGTTCTTCATCACCTGTGTAAGTGGGAACATGCAGAATATATATATATATATATATATATGTATATATATACACACACACACCACACACACCACACACACACACACACAGAAAAGGCTTAGAAAATTAAAGGCCATGAGAGGAGCTGCTTACTTCTTTAGCCCTGTTATTTACATATTTTGTAAAACCTATAAATTGTTAGCATTCACTGCATCATATCAGAAGTGATCTGACTCAGAGGCAGATAGTAGGAATAAGGACATACACACATGCTTGTGTGTAATCTCTAAATTCAGTAGGACATTTTGAAAGGCACTGTCAGTATAGTTCTAATTATAATTAGGTAGGTCTAATGCGGGACAGAAGGACTTAGGTATATATTACAGAAATAGGCTGTCCCTGACATTTCTAGTGTTGCTTAGTCTGTGATTATTGTCAGATTCTAGACTATACTATAAAGATGCAGCATTTTAATAATATTTTTGACTCTTTAGAGTCAAAAATGTTGTTTAAAAGGGATGAGAATGTAAAGACCAGTGGAGAAAAGCTTTAGTGGGAGAGATTAAATTGCACGTTCATTGTGAAAATAGTGATAATGGCCTGGTGAATTCTCAAACGAGACTGTGGCATCATGGTTCCATGTCATTACAGTCCTGATTTAAAACAGGCAGGTGAGAATCAGCTAACCTTACACCCTCTTCCAGCTTCATAGTTATAGGGATTTTATTCAGCCTGAGTCAACAGCAAGTATGATAAGGAGTTTTATTAGTTTTGTTTTTCAAGGATTATTGAAGTTTTTTTTTTACCTTCTTCCTAAGGCAAATGAAAAGAAAGTTGACCAGCCCCCAGAAGCTAAAAAACCCAAAATCAAGGTGGTGAATGTGGAGCTTCCTGTTGAGGCCAACTTGGTCTGGCAGCTGGGGAGAGACCTGCTTAACATGTACATTGAAACAGAAGTACGTACTTCCAATACATACTTTATTTTGGAATATGTTCACTTGTTTGACCCTATTGCCCATATTTCTAATAGAAAAGTGGCTATAATTCTCTTTACTACCCCAAGTTTTAAACAGTTTTAGAGATTGGATAAAGCCATAATCGGGCTTTTCAGTTTAATATTTTTAAAAAGTTTTATTCACATTTTTGCATTTTTATGAAAAAAGATTGATACTGTTCTGCTTGGTATAAAAGTGATTGCCCAAGTCCTTGTGAAGAAATAGGATGTCTGCATTTCCTAGCACAAAGCAGAGTAAAATTGGTATTTCTATTAAAACATTGATTGTACTTTTCCATAGTCTAGAATGTGTGAAATGATTCTGTTTTTCTGTACTCAGATTGGAATGCTGTGTTTAGAAACTTATTTAATGCTAAGTATAACTAAATGGATATAAGTAATTTATCTTTGATTTTCGAATGTAGTACATTGGTCTGATCATTATCCATTGGCCAGTACTAAATCTCAATGTTAGTCAACCATATACCTACATAAAAGAAAACAAAATAATATAAAAGATATGAACTGGGTTTGTTTTTTTTCCCTTAGTAATCTCAATGAGAAAACTACATACATTTTGATACAATGTTAGAAAATTAAGAACTTTGTACAGTTTGTTGTAAGTTTTACGAGTATAAATTAGAACTATTAATACTGATTTTTTTAGTATAATATTACAGATAGCAGATGTTTGGGATTAACACTTTCTGTTCCATGACAGGGTAAGATGATAATGCAGGATAAATTGGAGAAGGAGAGAAATGATGCAAAAAATGCAGTGGAGGAATATGTGTATGAGTTCCGGGACAAGCTGTGTGGACCATATGAAAAATTCATCTGTGAGCAGGTATGTTTACAACTTTGTTTTTATTCAGACATAAAGTGTTTAATATCAGACTTAACATTTGAACCTCTACTAGATTGTGTAATAAGCTTTTTGGAAACAAAGCAACTTGAAATAGAAATTGTATGAACAAAGTCTTAAAGAGAGGTTCACAGTGATGTGCAGTTGTTCCAGTTTATACCAATGATTCTTCAGATTTTATCATCCAGAAGAAAGAACCAGTTGAA
Source organism: Noctilio leporinus (assembly GCA_004026585.1). NCBI lineage: Eukaryota > Metazoa > Chordata > Mammalia > Chiroptera > Noctilionidae > Noctilio > Noctilio leporinus. The sequence continues at coordinate 83,113 of PVIW01001687.1, read as the reverse complement.
TTCAGAGTCTATGAAAGTCAAAGTTATGGGGGCTGAAAAGATAAATTTTTTTAAATGCTTGCTTTCAAAGACCTCAACTTTTTATTATGACTTCATCATTTTTATTGTTTATCCCCCAAAACTGGTTCATCCAGGCATTTCAAAGTTACATCAGTCCCCATTCCCCTTAGTCCTTGTCTAAGTTCCCAAGGTCAGTAGAATTCTGAGTAAATCCTGGGAACACAACTATGGAAGATGGAACTTAGAAAAAAATTGGCTAGGTAGAGATCTATGATGGTTGAAGAAATAATTTTGAAATTTAAAGAACCCCCCCCTTTTTTTTTCCCCCATGTTGGAAATCATTATTTTAAAGTATATTTTGTTGATTATTCTGTTACAGTTGTCCTTATTTTTCCCCTTTGTTTCGCTTTACCTGGTACCCCCTTTTCTTCCAGCAGCCACCCCCAATTAGTTCATGTCCATGGGTCATGCATCTAAGTTCTTCAGCTTCACCCTTTTCTACACTATTCTTGATACACTTCTGTCTATTTTGTTCCCACCAATTGTGCTTCTTGATCTGCACCATTTTTCACTTTCTCCTTTTTCCCCCTCCCAGCTGATAACCTTCCATACTTAGGATCCTATTCCTGTTCTGGTTGTTTGCTTAGTTTTTGTTTTTCAGATTCAGTTGTTGATAGTTGTTATTATTTTAATGTTCATAGTTTTGATCATCTTCTTTTTCTTAAATAAGCCTCTTTAACTCCTTTAGCTTTACGTTGTCTGGGAAGCACTTTATCTGCCCTTCCATTCTAAATGATAGTTTTGCTGGATAGAGTAATCTTGGTTGTAGGTCCTTGCTTTTCATCACTTCTTGCATGCAGAGTTTTGTTTTGTTTTGTTTTGTTTTGAGAAATCAATTGATAGCCTTATAGGAACCCCTTGGTAGATAACCGCTTTTCTCTCACTGCTTTCAAGATACTCTCTTTATCCTTAACCTTTGGCATTTTAATTATGTGTCTTGGTGTGGTCCTCTTTGGATCCTGCTTGGTACTTTTATGTCTATTTCCTTCACCAAATTAGGGAAGTTTGCTTTAATTATCTTACCAAATAAGTTTTCAATTTCTTGCTCTTGTTCTTCTGGTACCCCAGTGGTTCAGATGTTTAAAGTTGTCCCAGGGGTGCCTAATCCTGTCCTCATTTGGCTTTTCCTTAACATTTCTTAGATTGGTTGTTACTGTGATTCTGAAGTAAAGATGACCCAAACCAGGCTAGACCTCCTAAGGCTAGAGTAGTAGTATATAGTTCATATGAATTGGATAGGAATGAGCTTTTCATGGGTTGAGTGCTTGAATTATCAGTTCTCATGGTTCCCTTTCAGTACTCAGTAGTTGTGGAAGTGAATAGAACCTAATTGTTTTGGAGGAATAGAAAGATAATTCCTCTTTCATACCCACATTTCAGTGTGGGAATTGTCTGTATTTGGACTTCTGAGATAAAATAGTTGTAAGTCAGTAAGAGCAATTTACCAAAAATCCCCAAATGCCCCAGCACGAAAGATAGAAGCTAAAGAAATAGCTGTCCATACCCATGTGAAATACTATATGGGGCTGGTAGTAGAGTGCATTGCTCCTTGATGCTTTTTAGTGAAGACAGTCATTTTCCAAGTGCCTTCCTAAAAATAAAAGCAGATACTTTTTTATGTAGCATTTAAAATTTTTTATATTTTATTTATTGGTTTTCGTAGAGAGGTAGAGAGAAAAGGTGGCAGCGGGACAAGAGAGAAACACCAGTTTGTTTTAACTTAGTAATTCATTCATTGGTTGCTTCTTATGTGCACCCAGACCAGGTCCTGCAACCTTGGCATGTCCACATGGTGCTCTAATCAACCAGGGCAGTGTTCTGCATTTCTGACTGACTTTCCTTTATGTTGGTTCTCATGTTTCACATATAGGACCATAAAAATTTTTTGAGACTACTCACAGAGACTGAGGATTGGCTCTATGAGGAAGGAGAGGACCAAGGAAAACAAGCCTATGTGGACAAATTGGAAGAATTAATGGTAGGCCAGCCTTCCACCTCTGAAAGCAGTACCTGTGTTTTAGACCGTAGACTTTAAAAAATATGATTATGATAAATACTAATAATTATGTTTGTTTTAGAAAATTGGCACTCCCATTAAAGTTCGATTTCAAGAAGCTGAGGAACGACCAAAAATGTTTGAAGAACTAGGGCAGAGGCTACAGCACTATGCCAAGATAGCAGCTGACTTCAGAAATAATGTAAGTCTTCATACACCTGGAGGAGGTTACGGGAAGTTTTAATCAGCATGTTTAAGCTGAGGAGCCATATGTTCTTAAATTAAAATTTTAGTTTTTATATTTGAGACCACAGGTCTATTTGAACTTTATAGAAAATTTTGTCAAGTTAGTTATCACTGTTAAATACTGAATTCTACTGAGTGATTGTGATTTTCCCATTCAGGATGAGAAATACAACCATATTGATGAGTCTGAAATGAAAAAGGTGGAGAAGTCTGTGAATGAAGTGATGGAGTGGATGAATAATGTCATGAATGTCCAGGCTACAAAAAGTCTTGACCAGGATCCAGTTATACGTTCTCAGGAAATTAAAGCGAAAATAAAGGTGTGTGTCGTCTCTTCATCGTTCTGTTTTCTTGGGGACTCAAGTTGTAATCACTTCAACCCTGAACATGGCCATTTTTCCTATGACTGTTGCACCTCATCCTGACTGAAACCAGATTTCCTGGTTTATTATGGATAACACAAAATTTAGACTTTATAAGTTTCGGTTAAATTTTCATTTATTTATTTATTCAGCCCAACAAATAACTTTGTTGAGCCCCTAACCATGTGCCAATCACTGTACCAGGTGCTAAACTTCCAGTGTACAAAGAAAGTCCCTGCCCTGTGGAAGTCACCTGCTAGAAAGAGGGAGACTTGACAGTAAACACATGTGGTGAATCAGACAGTTTATAAAGGGCTGGTGGTACAAATAAGAGTCAGAAGGGGTTAGGAGGTTCAGGACATTGGAGGAAACTTAAGTTAGTGTTTTGTAAGGGAAGGCCTTGCCCAGTGCATGAGGCTGGAAGGAAGTTGGGGTTGGGGGCGGAAAACAAGGAACTGCTTTCCACCTAGAAGAATATTCTGCCACAGTGAAGGTTAAGGAAATGTGAGCCTTTAAAATCACTGGTTGCAAAGAACTCCAGCTCTGCTCCTTCTGATCTTCAAACAAAGATTCACTTCTCTTCCATCAGGCTTCAGACTATATAGTATTGAGCAAGTTGAATGAGTAAATGGCATTCTTTGAGATACGTATAATTAGACTTGTAGAAAAGTATTGGTTCAAGTATGTAGGAAAGGAATAGAAAATTACCTGGATGGATGAGTCAGTCATTACTGGTTTTGTTTTCCTTTCTTAGGAATTGAATAACATCTGTGAACCAGTTGTAACACAACCCAAACCAAAAATTGAATCACCGAAACTGGAAAGAACTCCAAATGGCCCAAATACTGATAAAAAAGAAGATGATTTAGATCAAGGCAAAAATAATTTCGGTGCTGAACCTTCACATCAGAATGGTGAATGTTATCCTAATGAGAAGAGTTCCATTAATATGGACTTGGACTAGATGACATTAAATTGACTTTGTCCTTGAATTAATAAAACTTTTGCTGTAGTATGTGACTCTACATAACATACTGAGACTATTTATATTTTCTTTTTTTTAAGGATGTTTAGAACTTTTGTGTAGTATATGGAAAAAGAAAAAGCTTAAGTCTGTAGTCTTTATGATCCTAAAAGGGAAAATTGCCTTGGTAACTTTCAGATTCCTGTGGAATTGTGAATTCATACTAAGCTTCTGTGCAGTATTACCATTTGCATCAGTGAAGATGAAATTGACTTGTCTGTTGGAGAAGCTAAAACAAACTGTACTGCTTGTTCAGGAGGGCTGTGGGTAAAATTTGTTCCTGCCAAGGTAGTTTTCTTGCATCTTACTCTCCATGTCAGCATGTGTGTGGATGTTTATAAGACAGTCTGATTCCACAAGGGCTTTCTAAAATTCTGTCTAATAGAAGATGACTTTTTGCTTTGATACTAAAATTTATTGAGTAATGCAAATGCTAGTGAAATGTGTTAGCAGCATGCAGAACAAATCTTTCAGATATCTCATTAAACAGTGCACTGTCATGTGAAGATGTCAAGCAGAAGAAATGTGGGTTCTTTGTGTTACTGGTATTGTGAAGCCTTTTATGAGCTTTAAAATAAAGTTCATCTTATGGTGTCATTTCTAAATGGTTTTGTCATTTCCTTAAAAATGGGATTGGAGAGAGTGGTATAAACTATTACTGCAGAAATGAAGTCACTATGAAAACCGGTACTTTTTTCTTTTACTCCTATATTTGAAGGGGACCCCTGAAAATGGGATCTACCTACAAAAAATTGTGTATTCTTACCTGTTTAAACTCAGTCGCCCTTCAAAGTACTCTTCCGTTTGATGCAATACACCTATTGAGATTTTTTTGCCCACTGCTCAAAGTAGTTTTTGAACTCATTGATTTTGATGCTTTTTAAAAAGTGCTTTGATGTTTTATTTCCTTTACCTCTCCACATGGGCAAAATGCTTCCTTTTGAGGACTATTTTCATCCAGGGAAACAGTCACCTGAGGCCAAATCTAGTGGAATAGGGAGGGTGGGGCATGGGGATTATGCCAGTTTTGGTCTAAAACTACTGAACACTCGGTGCCGTGTGGGCAGGTGTGCACTAGTAAATCATCCATCATGAAAGGGGTAAACACGCTGGGAAAGTCTTCCGAAAAAAAATCCACTGAAGCTAAACACAGCCAGTCACAGCAGCGCCAGCTGGTGCACTGAGCCAGGTGGGTTCTCAGGACACTCGTCTAACAGGGGAAGCCTGCACCACAAGGGGCTTGCCCCTCACAAAGGTAATTCCAGTTTTTTGGGGCATACCCCCTTGTATGCTATTACATAAACTAAAATAACTTTTCTCCTGATAGAAAGTGTATATGGGTAAAATTAAAAATATGGACTTGAGTTTATAATGTCACCCAGATAAAAGCATTGACTCCAGTTGTGTAGTCCTTCAAGCCTTCTATTGATGGGTGTGCGTTACATGGTAGTGTTGTATAGACTGCTGCTTTAAACTATTCCAGGCAAGTAAGGGAATACAGGGGTGGGCAAAAGTAGGTTTACAGTTTGTATGGAAAAAGACATGCAGGTTATGATTATAGTAGCTTTACTGACTGCCTATTTTTGCCCACCCTGTATAATCAGGTGTTAAAAACTTCATTGCTGTGCGGAGTTACATCACATTAAAGAGTATTTTTAATCAATCCCGGTATTGGTGGATTTAGGTGTTGCCCAAGTTTTTGCTATTCTAACTAATGCTGCAATGAACCTTATTTGGTTATTTAAGGAGGAAATTGAAGTGGTGTTGGGGTTCCAGTGAGGAAAAGAATAGGGAAAACAAACAACCACTTCACCTGTTCACATGCAACAGTTGGGGCTCAAATGGGAGCCAACTTTCCCTCAAGGGGTGACTAGGTTTTAACTGTTGCCTGTCTATTTTACTGCCTACTATTTACTATGTACCAGGTATTTCACATGGTTTAGTACCTACAGTAACCCATGATCACAGGGCAAGTATCAGTTGGGAACAAGCTTGAGCATTCAAATGTTAACACCCACAGTCCAAGCAGCCATTCTTCACTGAGTGATGTCTTCATTTGTGTCTGACATTTTAAATTTGTTCATGTCTTTATATTTCATGAACTGAATATTTTATCCATTCTCATTTGAATGTTGATTTTATATAAAATGTTGGGGATCTTAACCATTGGTCAATATTCAGACACTTCTCCCACTTCATAATTTTTTTACCACTTAGAAGCCTTGAATTGTCGAGTCTGTTACCGTTTTTCTTATGCTTTCTAATACACACTAATATATATACCAAATGGGTGTACCTGTGCCCGTTTAGAGGTAAAGATACATTATGCTTCTTTGCACATTTGGGAAGCTCACACACACTATTTGTGTGTGTGTGTATATATACACACATATATATATGAATATATGTATATGAATATATAGGTATATGTGTGTTTGTGTATGAATGAGAAAGTAATTTTTCTATACCCCAGAATAGTAGTGATGCTAATGGGGATAATGTTAGTCTGGCCCAAATCAGTTTATTTTTATTAAAATTTAGAAATTTTTGATAACTTTTCTGTAAAGGTGGAGCAGTATTTCAAAAAGTGGCTAAACTGACTAGTTTGCGGACCTCAGAATTGCATTTTTGGATGTAGGACTAAAAACATTGACTATTTTATAATACTAATATTGGCTTACACAATTGTGGTCAATAGAAAAATTTGGACAAATGCTATAAACAAGGATTGAATTTTAATTTAACTTTCACATAAATTGTTACTTTATGACAATACTAACCATCTAGTCATTTTAGTTAACAACGGAATCAGACCTTGAATCTAGTTCATGATTGTTATGTCTGAACAATGACTTAACTTACTTTCTTAGGTTAAATCCCTAATACTACCTTGACTTTATTTATTTATATCCTTGATGCTATTGAACATTACTTTCTGAAAGATCAAAGAATAAGCTTCAACTACTGTCCATTGTCAATGACCCTTTTTATCAGCAGCATCGATCATTTTCAGACATTACTGCTGGTCAGCGTGTACCCAAGCTTCTGTTCTACTTGTGGTATTTGTTGTGGAGGAATGTCATGATGTAATCAGCACAAAACAATGCCATGCTTTTGTGGGGAGATTGAATCTTAATATTTGGGGAACACTTGAATTTCTCAGTGTTGAATTTCACTGGTTTAGCTCTCAGTGAACAGGGACATAAGCTCCGCTGCTGCAGTGGCAAACATGTCACGGTTCTCTCTTGGGGATGTAGCTCTGCTGGCCTTGGGTGCTTCCTAGAGGTTAGCTAGTTAAAATTAGTTGGAGACTGTGTTTGATGTGGTTGGTAAACATAAGCATGTGTGACATAATTTGAAAGCTCTAGGATAAATTGCTTTTCCAGCCACTAGTGGTTTTACTTTCTCAGAACTGCTGTAGTATAGTGTGGTCCCCTCCATTCTTACTCTACCTCAGGACATGTGGCTGATTTTGGGGGAGGAAAAAATTGGTTTCACATCCAAGGGTCCAAGATATGCTGCGCTCACCCCCACCCCAAGCACTGTGCTTTTTAGGCAGATCATTCAACTTGTCTGAACCTCCATCTCATCCAAGTACAGATAACATGATGGTGGCTGACTGGCTGTGGATTCCTCTGGGACAAGGTTTCTCAGTCTCAACACTATTGACGTTGTGGGTGGGGGTACAAGGGGCTGCCCTCTGCCTGTTTGACCTCTACTCACTAGATGCCCCTACTATGCCAAAAATAATCCCTGCTCCCTGAGAAAGCCTGATCTAGGGAAAGTGGCTTTGAACTTCAAAATTAAAATGGAAGAGAAATAAATGCCTTAATGCCTTTCAGTGACCCTGTGCTAGGTGTTTGCACTCAGGTTTCACAGTAATCCTTGGGAAGATATTATTTCCTGTTTTACAAGTGGAAAAATGGGGTGAAAATTCGACCAACGTCAAAGGGTCAAATCAGAATAGGAATCTGACAGACTCCAAAGCCTCTTCTCTCTTTAAGCACAGTGATAAAAGCTAGCATGCACTGACCAAGGTGAAAGAAAACTCATCACTGAAAATTCTGTGAGAGGGCTCAAAATTTGTTCTCTGAAGTTATTGATTAAATTCAGCCCTGGAGTGGCAGGTGTAGACAAAGAAGTCATGCACAGAGCCCAGTGGACGACTGGTTGCTCTCATGTTCCTCTAAGGCCACCCAGAATTACATGCACATTCTCAATTTCAGCCTCACTTGGTCACGTAGGAGGACAGAGGCTTGGCTGTATGGTGTTGATAGCTCAAGTGCCTGCTGTTTCCCACTTAGGAGCCTCCTGAAGACCTCAGCTGCTGCCGAGAACTTACTATACACCACCCAGAGTTTGTTAGCCCATTTCAAACCCAATTCCTCAGACGCTAAAGGTGCATGACACAAAGACCTCTGGAAGAGCAGAGTTGGAGATAGAAGTCCACAGGTGGCCATTGCAGGTTTCGGTTTGTTTCGTGGTGGCTGGGGGCCTTCACAGGCCACTGGGACCAAATCCGGGCAGCAGTGCACACAGATCATGTCCCTGATCAGGGGCATCGGTTCCTACACAAGCTAATAACACTGCTTTCAAGAGGAGGGGTTGGGATGGCAGAGCAGTTTTGTCAAACAAGCAGAGCAGGCACTCAGGCTAAGGCTGTTCCGCCGTTACTTAGGGAGCCCTGGGCTTGTTGAAGAGGGAAAGAGAGTCCCAGCAAACGAGCCCCTTCTCAGAAGCACAGACATGGTGGAGCAGGGTTGTGACTCCTGGTGGAGAAGGAGTGACCCCCAGAGTCACTGGGTACCCCATAACTTGTTATCCTGGTCACGGAAGCCAACCTCCCCAACCTCCCATCCTCAAATGTACAAATGTGTGCACACACCACACAGCTCGTCTCATGTTGCATGCACACACATGCACACTTCGCTACACATACTACCCAATTCCTCCTCCTGCCCCTCCCCTGCCGCTTCCTTTGCGCAGGCCTCTGTCTTCCCGGGAATCCCAGCCAAACATCCTGAAAGCTTCCTGTTAGCTCCCAGGGCAACTCCCTGTTTGTCCCTCGTTATAATAAAGCATCACTTTCTCTTGACCTGCTGATGGTTTGCTCTCCCACTAGACGGTGTGCTACTTGAAAACAGGAATGGTTTCTTAATCCTATTTGTGCTTCCAGAGCTTTGCAGAGAGCCTGGCGCATACCTGAAATGTTAACTAAAAGAACAGATGAAGTAATCAATGGATAGGTATTGGCCAAATCTTTCTTGAGAAAGAAAGTCTTAGCGTCTGTATTTATCTCCTGTGGCTGCTGTAGCAATAGCAACTCATTGGGTGGCTTAACTTAGAAATGTATTATTTCACAGACCTGGAGGCTAGAAGCCTGAAATCAAGGTGTTGGCAGGGTCACACTTCCTCTGAAGGCTCCAGGGAAGGAGCCTTCCCTGCCTCATTGAGCTTCTGATGGTTCCGGATATCCCTTAGCATGTGGCCACATCTCTGTCTGTTCGTCATACCACTTTACTCGTAGGTGCCGTGACACCTCCTTTTCCTCTTTTACAAGGACAATGAATGACATTTCGGGCCCGCCTGAAAATCCAGGTCATCTCACCTCATGGCCCTGAATTTAGCACATCTGCATGTCCCACTCAGGTCATGTTCAAGGATTGGAACTTGCTCCCTTTGAGGGCATTTTCCAGCCCACTATCAGGCTCCATGGCAGGTAAGAAAAAATACGGCCTATATCTTCCTCACAATGTTGCTTTGTTGTTGTTTAGGGAAACTAAATGAGTAGTTTAGAACTTTAAAGCCTTTCCTTGGATGATAGTAAAGATGCACACAAACGACATCCTTCTTCAGAAGAGTCTCCATGACAACAGGGAGAAGTGAAAGGGGAGCCAAGTTTCAGGCTGTAGGGGAGGATGCCCTAAATCAAACCAGCCTAATTACTTCAGACAAGCATCTAAATCACAAAATGTCCTTGTTGGGGCCTGGAGACAGAGAACAGGGAAGGGCAGCCCCAGATTTAACCTGAGCTCAGAAAGGCCAGGGTTGGTATGAGGGGTGGCGGGTAGAAGACGACCTTAGGTAGGTGCCCCAGAATAGTCTGGACTCTGATTGGACAGACTAGCCTCCAGGGTCTAAAAGAACAATCTTGCCTCATCCTAAATCTCAGAGGACCTGGCCAAGCTTCCAGAAGCTGTAGCCAGCCTGCCCCAAGCACCTGGAGTGGAGAAAAGACCCTGTCTCTCCTTAATGGATCCCTCCCTGTTACTAAAGCACCCCAAAAAGGCAAACAAATTGTGCTGTGAGGGTTGTTAGCCCAGCAGCGCTTCTGAGTCCCCCTGCACAGGAAGAGAGGAGACAATCCCATTCCACTAACACCACTGATTGGAGACCAGAATCTTGGCTAGACTTCCCTTGTATGTCTGGGTCACTGACACCAATCCTGGTGGTAAGGATCGGGTAGGCAGGGCAGAGATCCTGCTCCTGCTCTGAGCCTGCAGTAACTCCAGCTCTGCTCACCAGAGCTTTTGGAGGTACTACCAGGCATCCTGGCTAACAATGAAACAGCACCTTGGCTCCATTTGCTATTGTTTCTTATTACTTTACTCCCTCTGAGATCTCACCTTGAAGATGGGGTTATTGGCAGGACAGATTCAGACTCTCCTGCCGCCTCTGCTCCAAATCCCATCCAGTCCCACCCTTCTTGCCACCTTCCCACCCACATTCTCCTCACTGATGGCCATCAAGGCCTCATGCTGCCCTTTATGTATGAATGGAAGGAGGACAGGTACTGGAACCCAGAGAGGTCAGACTTGGCTATGGCACCTTCTTGCTAACAAGTTGGAACAAGTTGCCTCTTTGTTATGGACTGAACATCAGCACCCCCACCCAAATGTATATGTTGAAGCCCTAACCCCAATGTGATGGTATTTGAAGGGGGTATTTGGGGGTGATTAAGTTCAGATGGAGTCATGAGAGTGAAGCCCCATGATGGAATTAGCTGCCCCTATCCACCATGTGAGGACACAGCAAGAAGGCTGCCGTCTGCTAGCTGGGAAGTGGCCCTCACCAGCAACTGAATTGCTAGCACCTGGGCCTCAGAACTGTGAGGAATAGATGTCTATCGCTTAAGCCCCCAGTCTGTAGTATTGTCACAGCCAAGCTGACACACTCTCCGTGTCTCAGTTTCCTTGTACATTCATCAGATGAAGACAGCCAACTCCTAGGCTTCCCTGTGGCAAGCCCTGGGACCAGACCTCCTGAGCTCCAGTGTCCTCATCTGTAAATTGAGAGGGATAGTGTTTGTCTCATGGGATCTTTGGGAGGGAGAATTGAAAGCAGAGATGTGGGAGCTCTTTAAAATCTAATGCAGAAGAAGTTGACTGTTAAATAAAAGACTTTCATAGAAGAAGCTGAACGGAGCATACCTTAATCAGATCGGTTGTAGGTGAAACAGCATTTCCCCACAGCAGGTTCGGTAGAGCACTCATCCACCAGTTGTACCATGAGAAGGGGGTTCTCTGGTCAAGCAAGTTTGGGAAACTGGTCCTTTCCTGGGGTTTTACCAGGAACATGAAAAGGGTAAGGGCTCAGGGAACTACTGAGGTAAACAGGCCCATTTAACTGTCTTGAGTCCAATATTTTCCAGACATTCTGCAACGATGAGGATAATGGTTGGACCTGTCCCTGTGCCTGTCTTGATGGATGGAAGAGCGGGCGAGAAATGAGGATTCTGGCTGCAGAGGTGGGGAGGGTGGGAGAGGAGCAGAAAGGGGAGCTGGGTCAGAAAATGTCAGGCATTTCCCTGCTTTCCCTCACGTTCTTTCAACAAGGCTGGAACAATTGGTAGTGGTACCCAGAGGTACCTGAAAGTCTGCTTAGCATGGTTTATAAGGTGGGCTTTGTTTTGAATGCCATCGACTTCACATAATGGCATTTGTTCCTCAAGGGATTAGTTAATAGAGGAAACATTGTCCTCAGCAAAGCAGCATTAATGCAGGGCTCTCAGTTTAAAACAGCACCAGTGAGGCAGACTAGGACCCCAAGGATTAAACTCTAAATGTTATGGTTCAAAAATCAAGGATTAAAAAGAAATACTTCATTAAAATGGAGATAAAGCCACTGTTTAACGGTTTATAAAAAGCAGGGTGGATAAGTTAGGCTGATTGCTTTATAGGCTTAGAGACAGAGGAGCTCGCCCCATCTTTCGGTGGGGACCCACTGCTCCCTCCTCCCTGGCTGAGAAAATTAGGCTCAGGGCATAAAGATGGCTCTGGGCCATCAGCCAGCTGGCGGCCAACCTGGACCGGTTTCTTTCTGTGTCTCTGGAGCCTGGATTCTGTGGGGAGGAGAAACTTAGAATTTAAACCCAGGTGAGGAAGGAAGGAAGGAAGGAAAAAAGGGAGAAAGGGAGGAAGGAAGGAGGGAAGGAAGGAAGGAAGGCAGGCAGGCAGGAAGGCCCAGTTTGACAGTCTAAGGCCATGGGACTCAGTTGTCAGACCTTAGGAGATGCACAGAGATTTGTCTGCATACCCTGCACCCTTCCTGTCCCTTGGTGATAGCAGGGCCTGGACACCCAGTGGCTCCAGAGCAGCACCAGGTTCCTGTCCTCCACTGGTTGGGCCAAGCTAAGTGCTGGCCCAGGACACAGCAGCAATCGCCCTTGCTAGTGGGACTTGGAACCCCAGACAACTAGAAGTCAGTCTCTCTGTGGAGCTCAAGCTGCAAATTAAAGCTGGAGATGGTGGTGGCCATGGATCCTGCCAGGTGGACAGAACTGGTCTGCAGGGAGGAAACAGCTCACGGGCCACAGATGGAAGGACAGTCCTGAGAGTGTTAAGTTCAACCTCAACATTCTTCCCACAGTTCCAGGAGCCAATATGTTTATCATTTTGCCTAATCCTGTTAACTTGGGTTTCCTCGCTGATACGGGGCTTTTCTCAGAGCACTAGCCGGAGACCTGGGCTCATGGCTGAGTCAGGAAAATCCCAGGGGCAATCAACACAACTTAACCAGAAAACGGAGCAACTTCTCCCTTCAGAGCTGCTGGGGATACTGCTGTATGGAATGTCAGTCATGGGGGAAAGGGTGGGGCCAGGGGTCAGGGGGTCAGGCTCCTAAAAAGTATCCTGTAAGGCTCCACCATTCTAGTCACAGGGCGGTCAATCAAGAGGACAGGGGCCACAGGGTCCTTAAGTGTGAGATTAAAAGATTCTGAAATGTGAAAGGTACAGGATCACCCTTAATATTTGGGAGGTCCTGCTCAACGAAACACATGAAAACCCAGTCTTTAAAGGTGAACTATCAAATTAACAAAGTGTTAAATACAGAATTTAGCAGATGGTGAGTGTTCTACCCTCCTACCCCAGTCACTCCACAGGGCTCAGGAAGGCTAGTTTGGGTGTAGAATTTTTCGGGTCTTCATAGTTCCAAGGGGAATGGAAGCCCCCTTTCTTCTCCACCCCTAGTTTCTCCCCACTCCACCAGGGGCCTTCCTGCGCATATGCACATGTACCCCCCACCAGCATGTCCAATATCAGTCCAAACTCCAGCAAACCCCTGTCCCTTAGCCACCTTGCTGTGGCAGGACTGTGTCCCTCCCTGGATGGAGGGGTCAGCAGAATGCTGCACAGGCTCTGGACATGGACTCTGCAGGCACTACAGCGTGGTCCAGAAGGGGTGGACCCTGCTTGCTGTCCTGCAGACCCTTTGCCCTTTGGGGTGAGGTGTGGCCAAGACAGTGCCCCTCTGGCCCAGACCTGGTTGTGGGCTGACCAAAGGGTGGATGAGCATATCCTGAAAGGTGCTGAACTCGGGGCTCAGGAGACTGCCCAGCTGTGCAGTTGTGGGTCTGTGCCTCAAGATCTTTATTTGCAACATGATGACTTGGGATGAAAAGTAGAGATTTATAGCCCAGGGATTGGGACCAAATCAGGGTGTGAATTTTGAAGTCTCTGGCTATGTGATTTAGGGCAGAATACTTTACCTGTCTGAGGACCAGACTTTACCTGTCATGAACCAGAGATGTGCCCTCCCTGGGCTGCTTCAAGGGTTAAGCGAAGATTAGCACAGTCAGTGCTCAGTGCCCAGCAGCTGCAACAGGAGGCTTTACCGGAACATTGGAATCCGAAAGGTTTAAACGGCTCTGGGGGCCCTGGCTGGTGGGTGGCACAGTAGATAAGGCGCCAGCCTGCAAACCCAAAGGTCACTGGTTCGATTCCCCAGCCAGGGCACATAACCAGGTTGCAAGCCCGGCCTCCAGCTAAGTCTGTGGCTGGAGGCAGGTGAAAGGCAACCATACATTGATGTATCTCCCCCTCTGTCTCTCTCCCTTTCCTCTCTCTGGAAATAATAAATAAAATCTTTAATAAATAAATGGCTCTGGGTTTTCTTGTGCCATTGACTTAACTGTTAACCACCAGCAAGTCACTTAACTACCCAAGCCTCAGTTTGCTTGTTGGTGAAAGACAGTATCTCTGCATAGGAATCTTATTAGGGAGAAATGAGCTAAGTTTGTAAGCAAGGTATGCCCAGCACAAAGTGAACTTCCCAAACTCGGTGATTTTCTAATTGTATTTATTTCTTTTTTTACCAAGAGCCCCTTCTCACACTGATGTCCTCAGTCTCCCTGTGGCCCATAGGTTTTCCACTTTCTGCTTTCCTCACTCAATGAAGTACTTACTGGCTTCTGAGGTAGAAAATCCTCAAATACAGTTTGTCTGCTTAAAGTCAAGGCTCTAATTGATTTGAGAAGAAGCCTGTGTCAGCTGAAGTCCTTCTGTGTTTCGGTCTCCTCCTGCCTCTCTGGCGAGCCCTGATGGCCAGGGCGGAGGGAATGGTGGAGACAGGGAAACTGAGGCTTCAGAGCTCGCAGGGAGCTGCTGTAGGATCCCTGCTTCTTTCCGGAGCTCCCCTCCCCCCTCTTCCCTGTGTGAGGACATTTACATTGAACAAATCTCAGCCAATAATTGACAAATCCCTGTCACACACACACACACACACACACACACACACACACACCCCGAGCTGACAGGCAGCACCTGCCTGGCGCTGGAGGGTGGGGTGCGTGCGGGCCCAGCGCCGGTGCTGTTCAGCGAGGCCGGGCTGCTCCCGGGGCAGCCTGGGGAAAGAACCAGGGGAGGAGTGAGCCGCACTCGGTCCTCCCTCCCACTGCAGCACGGTTTCCGTGGCAAAAGTGTACATATTGCTCTCTTCCAGTCCAGTCTCTGTCACCAGCTCCTTCCTCCTTCCTGTTTATTTCTAGAAACCGTGGAAAGTCACCGACTGCCACCCCTCAAACCCGTCCCTTTCACAGCCCAGTCCTTGTCACTGTCACCGCCAACCCCCTACTCTCCCCGCCACCAGAAATGCTCACGTGTCCTGGAACCTCTCCTTTCTCTTTGGGTTAGGAGCTTTACCTCATGCTCTGCTTTCTTTCTCTTTAATTTTTAAGTGTGGCAAGGTGAATGGAACATAAAATTTACCATCTTAACTACTTTCAAGCATTTGTTCTATGACATTAAGTACGTTCACATTGCTATAAAACTGTCATCATCATCCATCTCCTGAACTTAGTGAATAGACCCAAGAAGGCCAGTGTGGGGCCTAGAGAAAAAACCCTCATAGAATGGAGAGACATTTCTTCTTCACCCTCTACTCTGCAGAACTAGTACGGCCCAGTGCAGGGAGACCAGGCACAGAAGGCATCCCTGGTCCCAGTCTTTCCCAGCTTTGGGGCCCCATGGCCTGATTCCACCCATGTCCTCAGGAGGTCACGGTGCTTATAAGGAGCTCCTGTGGGAGGTGGTCCTGCTTCTAGCAGCATAGGGACAGACACATCAGCCACAGAATCAAAGCGAAGGACCTGAGAGGGTGGCCCTTGACCACATAGGATGACCAGACAAAACTGGGTCTACGTAGAGTGTCCTGAGTCATGCAAATAGCATATTAGCTGATGGGACCTCACTGTACACACAGGCTTGGGGCTTAGGGACAAGTGACTCATAAAGCTGACACAGCGGCCTAGGACATCTCAGCCAAGAAAAGGTGTCTTTGGTCAGGAGGACCCTTGCTTTGACTTGAACGTTTTTTAGGTTAACCTGCCAGTACCAAATACATACCACAGATTTACATCTTCTGCCTCAGCTCTGAGGACCTAGCTTCCTGGAGGATGGGTGGGAAGAAGAAGAAGCAGATATAGGAATGAGAACCCATGGTCACAGGGAGCAAGGATACTCATTAGTTATACGAATTTTCCATGTTAGAACAAGGCCAAGGGTGGCTGAATCTGGTAGGTACAGAGCATTTCACCCTCAAATCTCCAACTACCAACTCATGTGGGCTGTTTTCCAGGTGGAAGGTTTTCTGCATTCAGTCAGCTTATTTTTGTTGTGGCTGTGTCTGATGCAGGCATCCTGGAGGAATGTTACTGACACCAGAATCCAATCAGCATCTTCAGTTTTGCAAAACAAGTATTCAGAGAAACACAACATTTTTCTAGCTGGAATGAAACTTCAAGATCACTCTTCCCATTTGATCAATTAACAGAAGTGATTGGAGGAGGGCACACCGCTGACTAACGAGAGCTTGAGAGTAAAACCCAAGTGACCCTGACTCATAGCCAGCACTGCAAACACCTTATTCTGTAATTTCAGTTTGGATTCCCATCATGTGGCCTGGGGATACTATACAGGGCTAATTTCTTTTTTTTTTTTTTTTTTTCTGTCTGTTTTTCTTGGAGGAAACTTACAGATTATTTTCTGGGGTACTGGTAGTCAAATGGGACAGAATAATAAACATAGAAACACTCAATGGTTTCTTTACACAACATCAAGCTCACTCTGAAGTTTAATGTCTCACCCTCACTCCCCCCTGGAGAGAGCAAATATCATGCAAGTTTTGATTTTGTTGAACTGAGCATTCTCCCTCCCCCTCCCTGTCCCCTTCCCCTCTTTGCTCCTTCTTTCTCCCCTGCCCACCACCTGGCCCTCCCTCACTCCTGATTCCTACCCCAGTTCTTGCAGCCTGCTGCTCTCTCAGCCCAGTCCCTGTGGGGCAGCTTCCAGCCCAGGCCTTTGTGCAGGTCAGCATGTGCCTCGCCCCATCCTCCTCTTTGTCCGCTCCCCAACCCCCAACCCTGTGTTTTTGTTTTTCCAAGTTGTGAGCCTATCAAAATTAATGAACTCATTTATTTTCTCTACACCAATTGCACACGGAAATTATTATTTCTAAATGGGCCAACAGTGCTGTGTGGTCACATCTGAGTCTCCTAAGAGCTGCCAGAGCCCTCTTTATAACCTTGGGAATGCCTTTGAGCACTTGACCATGCAAATGTGAGAGGCCTCCTGACAAGACAGAGGTGTCCTTGATCTATACTCACCAGGTCCCTTTATTTCCTACTTTGAGCGTATGCGGGGCTCTACACAGTAGCCAGTGGTGAGGTTCTGCTTTGTGATCAGTATTCTAGTAGGCTGCGAGGGAAAAACCTCAGAGACGTTATTTTGCTGGCAGAGCAGTTGTCCTGCTATGAGTTGTAACGTAACCAGTGAGCAATAGCTCATGAAATGACCTTCTTTTCCATGTATTAAAGGGCAAACATTTCTTGGAAATCCATATATTTCACTGGGTACTAAATCAAGACCATCTACCGGGGCCCCCTCAAAGCCCCTTGCTCTAATTTTGACTTTCATTGACTTTGGCACTAAACCCATCACTTCTTCCTTTAGTTGACAGGGAAGCCCAGCTTTTCATGTACTTCTGCCATAGGCAGTTAAATAGACATGAGCAGAGCAAGGAGAACGGGCCAGGTACCAGGGTGGAAAGCCCCAGGTACCTAGTATTGGGCAAAACTGAGAAAACAAGGATGTCACCCTTAGGATCACCTTTCCTCTCATATTGCTGGTCATGCAGATTAGATCCCCTGACCTTTCATATCACTGGTCACAGAATTCGGACCCTTCCCTGACTTTTCCTCCCCTGGCATGGTGCTAGTCATGTGGGAGACCCTGTGAGAGGAGAAACAAAGGTCAGGTGTATAGCTCTTAAGCATTAAGCTCCCAGGACAATGAGGTTCTGACTAACCTCCAGGACATCTAGGCCTCATTTGTGTTTTAGCTCCAGGCCCTGAAAAACAGCAAAATCAGACAAGCAATCTTGATTGACCTCAGAACCAGCAGCATCGACTAGTGAACCCTGCCCTGGTGCCTATTAGTCAGTAGAGATTACCACCCTGAAAAGACACACCTAGAAAACTGATGAATATTCTACTAAGATTACTGATTGTCCCTCTGGGACCTTTGCTAAAATCCCTGCCCTTGAAGGCTTTTAGGACAGAAGACCCAGAGCTCCCTCCTTCCAGGGAGCAGGCCCACGCCTTTCCTCACTCCCTCTTCTTTCCCCGGCAGGCACATTACTTTAACCTTCCTCCCTTCTAAACTCCAAGGGCCCTTCTTTTGCCTCTGTAACTTATTTCCTAAATCCATTTCTTCCATGGCTCACTTCTTTTACCTGTATGACTTTCTAAATAAAGTTTCTCTTGTAGTTTGAGTCTTGCTTCTGAATTGTTTCTTAGCCAGAACTCAAATGCTAAGGTTGCTAAATCTCAGGTCTAACACCTTATACTGCTTTCACCTCCACCAACACTTGCTGATGGTGTGTGTGTGGGTCCTGGGAGGTGAAATCTCAGTATCTGTGGCTCTTGGATGTGGCAGTTGGGTTGAGCATAGACTGAGTCTCCTTGTGTTCCGAAGTCACAGGCAACAAATAACCTTGTTGTTGGACAAAAGGAGGACAAGGCGAGTGATGCTGGGAGATGAGCCCCCACATCCCACAGCAAACCCTACTGTTCCTGGTCAGTAGTGCGATTGTGGGACACACTGTTATTCTGGGTCATACCTTGACACTTTCAGGCTGTGGTCTGTATTCCATGCTGACCTGCCTGCAAGCAAAAAAAAAAAAAAAAAAATCAATACAGGTGCCTGAACAATCTTGGCACTGGCCTTTTCCTCCCCGACATTGCTGGGCACCTCTTCTCCTCTGTGTGTAGCAGGAACACCTCCATCCAGCGTGGGGTGAGTAGGCATGCTCTGGGGATCTGTCCTCCTGGAGCCACTCCAGGGTGGCTCCAAGAGGTAGGAGTGAAAATACCCCAGAGGCTACTCTGCCCAAAGGTCTCTGGAAAAATAGAGATAAATTAATAAGTAGTAAGCATAGGATCGAAGGCAAACTATTTTCTAATCAGAGCAGAATTTTACCTGGCCTTAGTCCTTGCTAAATCAAGAATTCTGTAGATCTTTGAGAAACAATTCCAGGACAACGGGCCCTGGAGAAGCAAGCCTGAATGCCTCCTACAAAATGCATCACTTGATGAGTAAGAACATGCAGTATAGATTTAAAAGAGTTCCAGCACCTGCTTCAAGGAACGTGTGTTAAGAAGATCAGAAACCCTGCTGAAGCAGGTACAGTCTCTCTGGGCAATAAGCCAGGCAACCAACTCAGGCTAGGCCTTTCCCACCACACAGTCTGACCAGTCCTGAAATGTTCCCACCAACGTAGGACTTCGGAGAAGCACATTTCCTTACCAAACCCATTGCCTTCAATCTAGCTGAGTTCTCTAAGTTTACATGCCTTTGATTCTGATAATGTTTGCGAAAGCAAACATTGATTTTTTGGTAAACACTGAAAAGTCCCCTCCCCCGACAAATTCAAATGGTGAATCCCTAGCCCCAGGGTGACTATATTTAGAGATAATTAAGATGAAAGGGTAGGGCCTGATCTGATAGAATTGGTGTCCTGGTAGAAGGGACACCAGAGAGCCTTCTCCAGTCCAGTGAGGACATGGCAGGAAAGCTCAGCCTGCGGTTGAGGAAGAGCCTGACCATGCCCGTGTCCTGATCTCAGGCTTCTCGTCTCCAGAACTACTCACATGTGACAAATTCCTGTTGTTTAAGCTGCTGAGTCTATGGTATTTTGTTATGGCAGTGGCACAAACATACTTGACCTCAGAGAGTTCACAATTCACTGCAGGCTCCCTCAGACACCCAGGCTGGGGCTGAGCACTGGCCAGATGGATGCTCTGTGTTTGTGTACTCCCTGTTCTCGCCCCACAGGCACACGGTGTGGTGGAGGGAGCAGGACAGCTCCAAACTAACAAGACAAAAGGGAGACAAGGTGCTCTGAAGCTATCCCAGCATGTAAAGTTCGTTGGATCCACTTGTTGATACTCTGTTAATTAAAATTAATCTTCTGAATTCTTTTTTTTTTTTAAGATTTTATTTCATCATTTTTAGAAAGAGGGGAAGGGGGAGAGCAGAGAGGGAGAGAGGCATCAATGTATGGTTGCTTTTCACCTGCCTCCAGCCACAGACCTGACTGGAGACCTGGTTTGCAACCCGGTTATATGCCCTGGCTGGGGAATCGAACCTGCGACCTTTGGGTTTGCAGGCCAGCGCCTTATCCACTGTGCTACCAGCCAGGGCCTGAACTATTCTTGGTACCATTCTCTACCTGCCTCCTACCACACCGCACCACTTCACATCCCAACATCCAGCCCCTACAAGTAAAACAAGACATACGGGAAACTATCTGGTAGACAATGGTTTGGGGGGAAACACCATGAAACTGAGAAGAAACTTATGGCCATAGTTCACGTCCCAGCCTTAGCACTGACTGCTTTCAACTGGGGTGAAAATAACTTAAACTTGCACTAAAATACCTGCTCCATGCAAGGAAAACCATCATGTATTTACAAGAAAAATCAAGACTTCCCATCTTTTCCTTTTGCCCTGTGCACATCTTGTTTTAGTCACAGAAGAATTATAACACCACTTTCTTTTTCTGACTAAATCATAAGGCCTCTGAGAGGATCCATCTGATGAAAGCTGTGGAGAGTGTTTTAACTTTCAAATGGATGGTACTCACCATGTCGCTGTGCTGATGTAGACCTGCCAGAATGTCACATCTCCATCGAAGGAAAGAACACACCTGAGCACGATGGAGACTTAGCCACATGATCCTGGATGCCGTGTCACAGTCCCCGCAGGATGGGGTCAGGTCTGGCGAGCGTCCAGCTAGGTGAGATAGACTGGTGTGGCAAATCATCGATCTTAAGACATTAACTTAATAAATGCTCATTGAGTACCTACTATGTGCAGAACCCCATGCCAGATCTGAAGACATATAAAATGGGATCCATGCAATGTGCTTTTGCTATGGTTTCCTTCAGTGCTTAGGGTTTGACAATCATGCAGGAGTGGGCAAGGACTGAAATAATTTAAAATGCTATGACAAAAGCTCTGCTCCCAGTACTTGACCTAAAGTCCAATGCAGGGCAGCTCACTCTTACCTCTGAATTATAATTTCTCTCATTTCAGCATTTACACTTCTCCTGGGGCAGAGCAGGAAATGATGACTGAAGATAAATATGTGAATATTTACCTCTAAATTGACTTTATAAAAATGTATTTAATGGACTATTATATAGTCATTTAAGTATACTAAATATTAAACATGCTAAATATATCTAACTATGCTTATTTGGAAAGTGATCTAGGAGGTACAAAGAAAAATACAAGTCCTTAAATTATATACTATGTGTGTGTGTATGAGTCCTTAGCTATACACATGTCCATGCTGTATATGTGCATAGACACTTCCTGGATGGAAATTGAAGTTTATGAACAATGTTAGTAAGAGGTAGATACGGCAAATTAGATTGTAGAGAGGGAGCACAGAAACAAGTCTATTTTTTATTTTCCATTCTTATACACATTTTGAATATTTTTTCCTAAAAATGAGCACTTTCACAATGGTATAAAAGAGTTTTAAAGTTATTAATGTATTTCTGTTATTACAAAAGAATTAAATATCCAGAAAATTAATGAACAGTTTCAAAAAAATAAAGTTTACCTGTCATCTATTGAGAGAATGTTTGTTAAAACCTTAATGAATATCTTTTCAGACTTGCACCCTTCCATATACTTCTTTGTTTTAACAAAGAAAGACTCATATTGTAATTTTGCTTTGCTATCTGATTTTTTTCACTTAACAACTTTTTCATGAAAAGTTTTTCCATGAAATCATTTTCATATACAACATCATTATTTAATGACTCAGTGACATTCCAATAGAGTATACCATCACATATTTAATCAACTCCTTTTATGTTAGACATCTAGGTTGTCTCTAATTATCTATTATCTCTCTTATAAATAATGTATTGATTCACAACCTTAGAGCTAAACCTTTGTATATTTTTATTATTTCTTTCTGCTAAATTCTTAGAAGTAGACTTGCTGCTTTGAAGCTCTAGATACAGATTTTAGCTCACCCTTCATATGGTAAGCACCAATTTACCCGCTAGCCAAGAGCATGTGCCTGTCCATTCTGGTATGTCTTTGACAACACTGAATACTTCCATGAAAATATTTGTCTCCAAATCCATTCTTAAAGGATTTAGGAAACCCCCTTCTCATTAACACAATTATTTTTTCTAACCAGAATATTAAATTAAAACCGAAGCTGTGTCCAGCACAAATTTTAACATGATGAAGAGCTGTTGCCTACTCTTGGAAGGCTGTGGCTCTGGTCCCCACAGGCAGCAGTCCTCAATGTCATAGACACTCAGAAAGCCTTCCTAGCCAGCCACATAGGCCATATAGGGCATCTCCTGCTGTCACTACCATACTGCTGACTTGGATTTTGTCCTTAGACTGAAAGGTATGCCCACCTCTCTCTCTCACACACACACACACACACACACACACATATGCACACACACATGCACACACACACACACGCACACACACACATCGCCTATTCATATATGAAGATCACCTGTCAGACAATGGCTAGTGAAATGCTGTAACCTGTTTATAATAAGAACCAGACTCTTCATGCATTAATCTCTAGTAAACAGAAATGCTGTGCAGATAGATAGAGATAAGGGCTTGGAGCCCAGCAGAGTTCCCGTATCACATGGCCAGGCTGGTCTCCAAGAAAATCAAATGAACCTGAAGCATGGAAGCTATTTCCATTGACTGCCCAACTTACAAGAGTGAAGAATGAGACAGGACTGGCCCCACCGAGTAGCCTCCAGAAGGTGACGGAACCTGGAACGGACAGCAGAGGAGGACACTGTGATGTTGGCACATGGCGGAGTGGCTGAGCTCCTGGGGCTGAGTCAGCCTGGGCTCTGAGTAGAGAGAATGAACAGTAGGGGGAAATAACAGAGTTGAGCAGACAGGAGCTGTGAATGCTGAGGGACCCTCCTTACCAAACCAGAGCCTGGAATGACCTGTCTGAGGAGTGTGGGCACAGCCCATGGGCCCACTCTCACCTCAGGGGCCTGTTGACCATCAACGAAGCAGCAGCTGCTCCAACTTGGCTAACCTGAGCCTTCAGAAAGATGAGGCAGGTAACACTTTGGTCTGGGCTGGTGATAGGAGAGAGATTGTTTTGTGTTCCTCACAGAGCTCCCAGCTTTCTCTGGTCTCTTGTGTAGCTGGCCCCATGTCACAGTGCTGCCCCTGGGGCTAGGCATAGTGTACACTTCAGGGCAGGTGGCTTCTAGTTAAGGGCCAACTCAACCTGTCTAGGAGTGTAAGGTGAGACGTGAAGGATACTGGCCTCAGCACTGCCTCAGCACCCCAGGGTTTTTGGAGAAGGACAGGGATCAGGAAGTTGGTGTGGTCTTGAGGGAGGAGCTGAGAGACCTGGGAAACCCAAGTAGGCAGGGTGATTGGGGGCTTAGCCTCGGACCCTCTGGGCACTTCTCAAGAGGTCCCACTCCCTAGGAAATCCTGGATTGAAATAAAGCTAGTTAAACTTTATGTCACCTTTAACATTTATTAAGATATAAAGCCATGCGACATCATATGGTATTAGATTATTACTCCCATGTCAGATAAGGAAATGGAGACTTAGAAAATTTCAAAGCTTGGCTCAAGGCCATAAAGATGCTTATTCTTTCATTCCCTTGTTTTTTATTGGCATCTGTTAAACCTCTAATAGGATCTAGTCCTTGTGCTGAGTGCTGTGGAAAGAAGGGGATATAGAGACCCAAACCAAACCAAGAAGAACTACCTCCAAGGAATGGACAAGGTGCTATTGGCACATGCAGGAGGGACTTTATTGTGTATGCAGAAGGCTTTCCAAAGGGAAGAGGCAGCAATAAATATGGAACCTCAAAAGGAAGAATGGGCAATGGGCAGTGAAGGGCATGCTAGGCAGCATTGATGGTAAACCTTGATCTTCATAATATAGCTAAAGGTTGAAAGAACTTCTGAATCCAGCTCCCTACCTCCCCAGTCTCTACTCTTGCTGCCAGACTTTTAGCACCATCCACTCAGGGGTCATGTTTGTCCTCTGTAGCATTTATCTCTAATCCTCTCTCAGAGCTTATTTGGTACATAGAGTTCCAATATTTGCTGTTGAATTAAAATCCTACGAACCTCCCTAGACACAAACTGCCAAAACCCACAGGGGTATTTGCTACCTGGATATTGGAGGTGTGGGCAAAGTCTCTCTTTATTGTGCCTTTCCTGAGTCTGCAGGCTCCAGGAGCACGTTGCCCAGACTGGAAATGAAGCCCATGGACTCATGTCAATAGGAGTAGTACAGATAATGCGGTCAGTGCTGGAGTGAAACACCAGTGGTGCTGCTCCCAGGTCTTACAACCATGGGGACAGTCATGATTCAGGCTGCAAATCATTCATTAATATTTATTCTAGCCTGAGTTCACACCCGTCATAGCATTGTGTCCTGGGGAAACCACAGTGAACATGGCCGACTCGGGACTTGCCTTCAAATGGATGGTGATCATAGCCAGAATTATTTGCTGAAAGACAAATAATTCTGTGTGCCAAGAACTGAGCTAAACACTTTCTTAACATTATCATATTTAATCATCACAACAATCCCAGGTAGACATTATGCTCCCAATTTTATAGAGACTGACCCTGAGTCTGTGGTCTGGAAATAACTGTATTGTAAAATACCACAGCTAATAGATGTAGGAGCTGAGATTCTAACCTAGATGTGTTTGTATCCAAAGCCCATGCTTTTGATACTGGGTGTTGTGGTTGTCTTTAAGGGACTGAGGATACTCGGAAGCAAGAAGGAGGGTCAGCCACATGGCAGGCACCACAGTTCTTAGTTCCAGTGTCTTCTCTGATGCCTGAGATGCATCACTAGTTATTTGGGCTGTTTTCTTATTTCTGGGTTATTAATCTCTGGGGTCATTGATGAATGGAACAGAGAGACGGGAACTGAAAAAAGGGGAGGCACAGCACATATAAATTTCCTTCACTAAGTATAAAAAATGCATCAAAAAACACTCTTCATAGGGTAAAAAGGCAGCCCACAGAATAAGAGCAAATATTTATAAGCCATATATCTGATAAGGGCTTAATATCCAAAATATGTAGAAAACTTTTAAAACTCAACACAAAAAACAACCCTACTCAGGAATTGGCAAAAGACTTGAATATGTCCTGGCTGGTAAGGCTCAGTTGGTTGGAGCATCATCCTATATACCCAAAGATTGGTGGTTTGATTCTTGGTCAGGGCACATACATAGTTTGAATTTGATCTCCAGCAGGGGTGCCAATGGGAGGCAAACAATCAATGTTTCTCTCTTACATCAATGTTCCTCTCTCTCTCATTAGTGAACATTTTTATATAAATAATAAAAAATAAAAACTTGGATAGCTATTCCTCCAAGAAGATATACAAATGGTCATTAAGTATAAGAAAAGATGCTGAACATTATTAATCGTTAGGAAATGCAAATCAAACCACAATGAGATACCACTTCAAACCATTAGAATGGTTATTATAAAACAAACAGAATATAACAGGTATTGGCACAGATGTAGAAAAATCAGAACCCTGTTCCCTACTGGTGGGAATCAAAAATGATACAGCCACTGTGGAAAACACTATAGAGGTTCCTCAAAATTTTTAAATTTAATTTTTAAATTTTATTATTATTCATTATTTTTAGAAAGAAGGGCAGGGAGTGAGGCAAAACATCAATGTATGGTTGCCTTTCACCTACTTCCAGCCACTGACCTGGCTGGAGACCTGGCTTGCAACCTGGTTATGTGCTCTGACTGGGAATCGAACCAAAGACCCTTGGGTTCATAGGCCAGCACCAATCCACTGAGCCATAGCAGCCAGGAGGTTCCTCAAAATTTGTAAACTAAAATTAACATACAATCCAGCAATTTCACTTCTGAATGTATATCTGAACAAAGAATTGAAGCAAGGTTTTAAAGAGATGTCTATACACCCATGTTATAACAGCATTATTCACAATAACTAAAATTTGGTAATAACCTAGTGTCCACCGACTGATGAATGGATAACCAAATGGTGGTTTATAGATACAATGGAATATTATTCAGCCTTAAAAGGAAGAAAATTCTGATGTAACTTACAAAATGGATGAAACTTGAGGATGTCACTTGAAGTGAAATAAGCCAGTGAGAAAAGGGCAAATAATTCTATTTATGTGAGGTACTTAGAGTCAAACTCATAGAAAGAAAGTGCAACAATGGTTGCCAGGAGCTGAGGAAAGGGGAAAATGGGGAGTTATAGTTTAATAGGTAAACAGTTTCAGTTTTACAAGAGGAAGAGTTATGGGAATGAATGGTGGTGATGGCTGAACAACAATATGTATGCATTTAATACCACTGACCTGTACACTTAAAAATAATTAGGATAGTAACTTTTGTGTTATGTATATTTTACCACATTAGAAAAAGAAGAAAAGACAAAGGCTTAGTCTCTCGGGGAGCTCACTGATTTCCTGGATTTTAGCCTGGTTGAAATATCTCGGTCTCTCTTACTCTTGAATTCTTTCTCCTTGATGTGGGGGATAAGTTAACAATCCTCAGTATAATGAACAGTGAAGCTAAAATGCTGAGAAGTTGGCAGGAAGAACCTGTTCCTACCTCATCTGGCTTTCCTTGCACAATTCCCTTTCTCTCTCAGCCTCCCTCTCTACAGAGAACGACTTCAGAATTGTCCAGATGGTTTTGCAAATGCAACAGCAACTTCTTAACCAACCCATGGAAAGATTACCGTGTTCTGCTCTAACCTTCAAGAAGAGCCAGTACGGTTGATCTGGGAAGAATGAGGAACTTTCACAAATTTCTATCCCATTTTTGCAATGCAGACATGAATTCTTGGTAGCTCTGGCTGGCTGAGCACTTTTGGAGCAGAAAAGCAGTTTCTCAAAACCAGCTATCACATAACTATACATAAAAAATGTTGCTGCAAAGTTTTAGTGAGAGCTGCTGGCTTAAAGTTGACATTGCATTCTTGGCTGGTGACTTTATTTTTATTTTAATGACAATGAAAATAAACTTTTTGGTTGGGTCCTCCCTAGTGGCTGAGATGGCAGCTATGGCTGGGGAGGTGAGGCCTTAGACTCTGGAGAACCCTGGGAAGAAGCAGAAGCACCCCCACCCCCCCACCCCTTCGCAGTCCTGCCTGGAATGGCTGCCCGCTGTGCAGTTACAGCTTCCCCACCTGGCCCATCCCACATCTGAGTCAGAGCAACCCCTGGGCAGGAGAGCTTGTTGAGAATGAGAATGAGGAGCCTGTGGTGCTGACCAACATACATCTTGGGTATCCTGCCCTGAAATCGGACCTTGAATACCTGCAAGATAATATTGGCAATGGGGACTTCTGTGCGTACAGTGCCAGTACCCACAAGTTTTTGTACTATGATGAGAAAGAAGATGGCAAATATCCAGAACTTTGAGCCAAGATCTAACAGGGAGGAAATGAAATTCCATGAGTTTATTGAGAAACTGCAGGATATAGAGCAGTGAGGAGGGGACAAGAGGTTGTATCTGCAGCAAACACTCAATGACACTGTGGGAAGGAAGACTGTAATCGACTAACTAGAACTGAATTAAGAAACAACAGAGAAAGTGTGGCTGGGGGGAGCTCACCTCCAATCTGCTGTTACTCATTGGTGTGGAAGAAAACATGACTGCTGCTCACTATGATGAGCAAGAGAACTTCTTTGCTCAGATAAAGGGCTATATAGGCAATGCATTTCCAGATCAGTTTGAGCACCTCTACCCGTATCCTGTTCATTATCTCTGTGACAGGTAGAGCCAGGTGGACTTTGACAATCCTGACTATGAAAGGTTCCCCAATCTCCAGAACATGGTTGATTACAAAACAGTGGTTAGTCCTGGTGATGTTCTTTACATCCCAATGTACTGGTGGCATCATGTAGAGTCACTACTAAATGGTAGTGGTGGGGTACTGTCACTATGAACTTCTGGTAAAGGGGCCCCAACCTCTAAGAGAATTGAATATCCTCTCAAAGCCCATTAGAAAGTGGTCATAATGAGAAACATAATGAGAAGATACTTGTAGAAGCCTTGGGGAACCCACAAGAGGTGGGACCCTCATTGAACACAATGATCAAGGGCCAATACAACTAGCCTGACAAGAGTTAAAGTCTCTTGCCAGGTGACTGCTAGCCTGTCCACACAGCTTCATTGATGAAGACAGCAGACTCTAAGCACTAGTATTGCATGTGGCACCTAATGGACTGGACTCTTGCCATGACTCTGGAGGCAGGTGTTTGGGGCAAGCCAGGGTGGTTGGTTGACACTCTACTCTCATTTGGAGGGTATTTCATACCCTTGCCTCTGTGTCTCAGCACCTTCCTTCCCTACCCACTAAAATCCCACACTTAGTGTGTTCCAGCTTCTGCTTGTCATCATGTCTGTGTGTGTCAGCCTGTCAACCTCAGGGTATGTGTGTGTGTGTGTGTATGTGTGTGCATGAACATGCATTGTGTATCTTTTCTTATGCCTTTCTTTTGGGTCAGGACCCCACTTCTGGCTCTTAACCCTATCCCCTGCAATCTCTGTGCCTCATCCAGAGAGAGAGAGAGGAGATGCTCTTGGATGCCCACTACATCTGGGCTACAGGGCCAGGGCTATCCTGGCTTTTAGGTCAGTTGGCTTCCTTCAAGTTTCACAAAGTCAGGCTATAGGCTGCATAGGAATGGCTGCTGGGACTCTGATGGGGAGAGTGAGAAGAAAGCTTGCTTTGAGAGCCTAGAGAACTTCCTATGAGAGAGAAGTAGATGGGCCCCCACTTGGACCTTCATACTCAAGCCATATATAGAAAAAAGCCTTGAGACACAAGAGCCAAGGATTGTGCATAAGTTTCAAATTGTAGGCACATACAGCTTCTTTCTTTCAGCACCAGCTCTTGCTCCCTGTGCTGGGTACCAAGGTAGTCCTAGCAGTGGCTTCTCTAGGTTCTAGGAGCACATGCCTCTGTGCAGGGTGCTTGCATGCATGAATTTTCACACTGGCCTGCCTCTCTGCTTACCAAGTTTCTGTGCCTCTTACCCTTGTCCAATGGGATACACAGTGAGAACCCCAAGGCAGTACTGCATGACCTAACCTAAAGATTTTAAACTCAGTTTTAGCCATTGGATGTTGGCCAGATTTCATAGCAACCTTCCTGAACCTGGCTGGCTAGCGTCTTCTGCCATAGAAGCTACGTCCTCTATGTCTGTGGAGCTTCTTGGCTGAGTAGACACAATAGCGTCCAGCTTAGGCAGCTAACTCACCACCTGTCATCCATCATGCCAAGGAAGAAAATATAACCTTGTCTTTTAAAGCCAGTACTGTGATGTTCCACAAATGTCCTCAGAAGTCAGGGCAACTGATGGATCACAAAAGTACAATTTCTTTTCCTGCTCATAGTTACTCATGAAAACCCTTCTTAGGGCTGCTGCTTAACAACTGGACAGCTGTGCACTGCACAGCTGGAAGAGCCATTTTCATCTATTAGGTAGGAGTGGGGCCCTGGAATTGGGCAGTATGGTGACCTTGTGTCTTATCACTTCCACTTCCACCTCCATGCTCCTTCTCTCTGGAAGGAAAGAGGAATTGGAATCTCTGGGTTTCTTTCTTTCTTTTCTTTTCTTTCTTTCTTTCTTTCTTTCTTCCTTTTTCTTCCCTCTTCCCTTCCTTCCTTCCTTCCTTCCTTCCTTCCTTCCTTCCTTCCTTCCTTCCTTCCTTTCTTTCTTTCTTTCTTTCTTTCTTTCTTTCTTTCTTTCTTTCTTCCTTTCTTTCTTCCTTTCTTCCTTTCTTCCTTCCTTCCTTCCTTTCTTCCTTCCTTCCTTCCTTCCTTTCTTTCTTTCTTTTCCTTCTTTTTTTTTTTTGCCAAAGTTTTACTTCCAGTGTCTGAGCTATGGCTCTTACCCCCAAAGCTCAGTTTACAGTTATAATTCCCTGCTGGACTGAGAGGGTGTGTGTATGTGTACCTGTGTATGTATATTAGGAAGAGGTGTTTATTTTTATACTCCATTCTGGAGTTCTCTGATGCAGTGTGTATGCATAAATACAGTACATTCTCAAGTGTAGTTCTTTTAAATGTAGTCATTGCTGAGAAAAAAGAAAAGAAAAGAAACCTTAAGAAAAAAATGCCACCCCTTTTCCCCAAAGATCTCAGAAAGAGCTTCAAAGAAAAATGCTTTTTGTATATGGTAAAGGGGAATAGAAATAGATAAGATAATAAGTTTACAGGTAAAAAAATTCTTTTTAATCCTGTGTGTCCACTGGTTTCATGTTCTAAGCAGTGTCTCTCAACCTCAGAGAGTCTAATCACACTGTTGTACCATATCTTACATGTGTCGGGCATGTGCATCTCTCTAGTCTCCTCTATCCCTCTCCCATGGGGATATACCCACAGGAAAGGTTTGAAGATAGTTTCTTTTTTTTTTTTTTCCTCTCTTTTTTTAAGATTTTATTTCATTATTTCTAGAAAGAGGGGAAGGGAGAGAGGCCGAGAGGGAGAGAGACATCAATGTATGGTTGCCTTTCACCTGACTCCAGCCACAGACCTGACTGGAGACCTGGCTTGCAACCTGGTTATGTGCCCTGGCTGGGGAATCGAACCTGCGACCTTTGGGTTCGCAGGCTGGCGCCTTATCCACTGTGCTACCAGCCAGGGCTTGAAGATAGTTTCTGATTTAATGAGTCATTAGAGTTTTTCCTTGGCTGGTAAGTTATGACATGCCTAAAGCAGAAGGTTGAAATCTGGGACTTATAGCTCTCTAACAGTTTGCTGGTTGGGCTTCAGGATATGTAAGAATTTTCCAATTTTATGCAAAAATGCCCAATGCCTTGCTTTTCATAACAGGTTCCATGGGTGTGAGGCAGCTGGTCCCTGGCTGATGGCAGGTGAGTGTCTGTGGACTGAGACTTGGAAAGAATGAGTAACTCTGGAGTCTGGAGGCAGGGAGAGAAGAGGTAGGAAGCCCATTGAGGTATAGTTCCAGCCCATTTTCCAATCTAACACAGCCAGCAGTGAGACTGATAGATAAATGAATCCCCCATGTGTCTCCTATGTGTATTTTTCAGAAGATTCAGGTCTTAGAAAAGGATGTGATTACCAGCAGGAACCTAGCACTGGGCCTGGACAATAGTAGGAACTCGTCACTATTTTTTGAATGAATAGTGAATGCATGGATCCATGATCACATTAGCAGAGAGAGAGGGCCTGGAAGAAATCGGACCAGGGAAGAAAACTTGGGAAAGTTGGCATGGCAGGGTGGGGAAATTTTTGTAATGCAATATACAAATATTGAATGGTAAGACAGACCTAGGTTAGGGGTATAGGGGGTTTGGGCAATGTGAGGACCCTGAAAGCCAGGGGCCACCAAAATGGGCTGCTGATGAGGTGGCATAAAAACTTGTGAGAAAAAAATAACTCGTGAGCTACAAAGATGAGTGACACATCTTTGGAGGAGATGATGTCTGGTCTGGGGTTGGGGAGCAGGCTTGCGAGGTAGGTGGAAGGAGCACATGGGTGGGGATATTGAAGACAAAGGAGGAAAATCAGTGTTGTAACAGCTGTGTACCAACAAAGCCCAAGAGTCTCAGCAGAAAAGAGTTGTTCAGGTGAGCAGTGGGTGAGAATAGGGCTCCTGGAGGTGGCAAGCTGGCCTTGAGATGGGCTTTGATGGTGCCTGTAGATGTGGATGAGCAAGTGGAACTCTAAAACTCTTCCCCAGCTTTGGAAATCTTTATTCTACAATTTAAACCTGACACCAAGCATTTCAGACCAAGGATCCTTTAGATAGCTGGCCAGGGGTCCAAGCCTGCTGTGACCTGTGTGTTCTGGCACATGAAGCCTGCCCCTTGCCTACCTTCACTATCTTCTGCTTCGTCATGGGGGCTGGTTGTGCTCAGCTTGCAGTATATGTGGCCTGAGATGACATTCCAAATGATACTCTCCCCATCATAGCTGGGGGTTGCAAGAAGAAAAGGTGGGGATTGAGCCACACAGAGGATGTTTTCCTTGTTTTGAGAAAGAAGAGACAGAGAGGAACAGAGTAAGAAATCAAATCCCCAAACATCCACAACAAACTGCCCTTCATGTCACCATTAGGACAGAGGAGGCAGAGGGTCCCTCCTTCTGTGATTGCTCATACCAAGGTCTCAGCTGGAACCTCAGCCCTGAGGACCCGGGATATGTCTCCATGTAGGAGTCCATGTGCAGGTCCCCCAGAAAGATGCTGTTTCTCCTTGGGCCAGTTTTGTCACCTTCCCCAGGGAAGTGCTTCTTCTTGCAGCTTTCTTACCTCCCATACTGTGGGCAAACAGATAATTTACAAGGAGCCCCCTTTGGGGCTAAAATACTGATGGAAACGGGACAATGGAACACAAGCGCTGGCCAAGGTGATTTTGTCTCCCAGCAGCCCAGGTCTAAACTCCAGAGAGTGGTGTCCCCTGACTCCCTTCCCAGGCTGCCCACCTGCCCCACGGTGGCTTACATGTGGCATTAGGAACTGGAAACATCTACCATCCTGCAAAGGAAGATTTTCAGATAAGGATCCTTTAGAAAGATAGATGAGATTGGTGCTGTAGAGTTCAACGTGTCCCTGGCCATAGTCCTTTCAACTTTCTCACTGGGTACAGTTTCTATGTGAAGAGATTGGCTTCTCTCAGACTGGAAACATGTTCTTTCTCCCTTCCTTCATATACTCCCCACAGAGCACCCTTGAAGACCTAAGATGTTTTTCTGCTTGAAAGCAGCCATGAAAGTGGCATTAGATGATTGTTGGAAAAGGGAAGGTCAGTGGCTCTCTCCTTCCCACAACCCCTGCCTCCAATCCTGCCCCCTCACTATCTTTGAACACTGATGTTGCTTTCCTCCTCTTATGGCCCCACTGCCTGCACAACGAGGTGCACATGCCTTAGCACAGAGCTAGCAGTTTCCACCCCTATGCTTCTCTGCAGTTTATACATTATTATGTCATCTCTCACATTGTGTGATTATTATTTCCTTAGTTTATCTTCTTGTAGTCGGTGAGAATCTGGGCCACAGACCACATTTTATTTTTGTTCATATCTTGTGTGCCCATCCACTAAGCATGGCACTATGGAAGTGTTTGATAAATGTGCTGAAAACAATGATAGCTGAATGAATAAATACTTGAATCAACAAACACTTCACTTGCATGACTTCTACCCTTGTATTGGCCATGATTCCCTGGGGTATTTTCTGCAGTTCTCTCAACATTCGCCAATCTGCAAGCACCATGTGGACAGAGACCCTTTTACTCATCACTGCATCTTCAGGAAACAACACACACACTTTGCCCACATTAGGCTTTGGGCAAATGCTCATTGAATGAACACATTTATTTAGGCAGCTACTACAACCCAGGAATGGAGTTGGGTCCTGAGAATACCATGGAGTTTGTTCTAGTGACTTGTGTTTTTGGAACATTTACAGGGACAATTAGGGTGGAACAGAGGCAGATGGCCTTTCTTAACACTTGCCTCATTGTCTTAGCATCCAGATAATTTTGAGGGAGGTCA
Source organism: Noctilio leporinus (assembly GCA_004026585.1). Taxonomy (NCBI): domain Eukaryota; kingdom Metazoa; phylum Chordata; class Mammalia; order Chiroptera; family Noctilionidae; genus Noctilio; species Noctilio leporinus. Next base: position 49,546 of record PVIW01001687.1, on the reverse strand, counting down.
CTCAATCTTGGGAAGCTGTAGAAAGTTTGCCCCATTTTGAGTGCTGATGAGAATCACAAGAAGCCCCCTGATTGTGGGGCGGCAGGAATATCATCTCCTAGACTCCCTAGCCATCCAAAGATGGCACAGTGAGTGGGCAGTGTTACATGACAGGCAGAAGCAGGAAGTAGGTATCTCTTTGAGGAAAGTCACACTGGGCACATTGTGGATTGCCCTTTCTATGTTACAGGACTCCCAGCAGGATTCATGGACAGCTGCATGGATTTGCTTCTGTGCTTTCACACCCCAACCCAAACCCAGGGCCATCACTCTCCCTGGAGTGAAAGTGGTTGCCTATAACTCAGTGCCCAGACTCTACCTGGACCCCAATCATGAATCCACCACAACAGAGGTTTTTGAGATGCTGTGGCCACCCCAGGCAGGACACGAAGAGTCAGGGTAAACTCCTGAGTAAGGAGACCCTCATCATATGCCACTGTTTGGGTTGAGAACCAGCCATGGACCAGGACTCACCAGCGTGGCTGCAGTTTCCAAGAGTGATGGAAGTCACTTGGTGCATCCTGTTCCAAAGCCAAACAGGAGACATACAAGCAGTGAAATGAACTGCCAGTGCATTTGAAACTTCAGAGAGAAGCCATCGGCATGTTGTAGGACTTGCCCCTCACTCCACGAGTGATGCAGATTTTCAAAATGTCAAAGCAAATTCCCCTGGTGCCAGTGGGAATAAAAAACAATCCGCTCCTGATGCCTGGGTGATTGCATTGCAGCAAATCATATGTCAACTGACGAGCTCTCCATGGATGGTCCATCAGCTTTGCTTTCATAATAAGACTCATAGCTGTTGCATGTGCAAAACAAAAGCCATCAGTTCCAGCACCTATGACACCAAAGGACAAATTCAACACCAAGACATCTCAGGTAGTCATCTCTAGGATGCAAGCCTCATCTAGGATGCAAGCCTCAGGCTATGCATCATATAAATAAAGAACTTTTGATGCTTTAAACCTTTCAGAAGTTCATGACAATTTTCCTTAGGAAGCAGGGGACATAAAATGACACCAGTAGATTTAAACTTAGCTGCAGTCAAGATTTTCAACTTTCCCTGTCTCTTCATCCCCTCCCCAATTCTAAGCCATTAAAAAAGAAGGATGTCACTTTATGTTCTCTTTCCATTTCAAGAGGGACTAGGGAATAAAGAAAAGGAAATGACAGAAAGAAGAAACTAAAGGGCTGAACCATGACAGCCTTCAGTGGGGGAGGGCATGTGAGACAGGGCGGGACCCTGCGTTCCTGGAGGAGGAAAGATGGTCAGCCTGTGCAAAGGGGAAGAAAACCAAGCAGCTCTGCTTTGGATTCCTGGGTAGCCCTCTCTAACAGGTAGTTTTTTAAGCTAGCACTTTGTTATGTTGGGATTTTATAATAAGAAATACATGTTTGGTCTCCATTTCTGTCTCAGAGCTCCTAAAATGCTTGGAATTCCTACCTGATAAGAGATGGAAGCGCCATACCCCTTCCCACGTGGCTCAGCCTATATATCCCCTCCATCTGGCAGTTTCTGAATTATAGCCTTTTAATTAAACTGGTGATCTACGAGATAAAATGTTTCTCCAAGTTCTGTGAGCAGCTCCAGCAAATTAATTGAACCCAAGGAAGGATTGTGGGAACCTCCTATTTATAGACAGTCGATTGCTTGAGGGCACAGGTGACTATCCGGGGTTTTGACCAGCACCTGAAGTGAGGGGGAAGTTTTGTGGGCCTGAACCCTTAAATTGTGAGACCTGACATTATCTCTGGGTAGATAGTGTCCGAATTGAGTTGAATTGTAGGACACCCAGCTCGTGTCAGAAAATTGCATGTTGGTGTGGGGCTCCCCCATCTCAGAATTGGGTGCAGAGTCATTAGGCTTCTTCCCACAGAAGAAAAGTGGAAGGAAGAAACTGAAACAAACAAGGTAAAAAGGTTTTGTAAAGGGAAGAAGTAAGAAAAGATGGCATTTAAAAGGGAAGGGAGGGAGACATTCTTGTTTATATCTTAGCTTGACTTGTACCAGATAGCAGAGGCATAAAAAATTTCTCCAAAATAGGTTTTGTAAAGTGGAAAGAATCACATGCATGGGGTGGGGGAGATGAGGAGGAGGACAAGTAGTATATAAATCTGAAACAGGGTTTTAAAATATCATGATTTTATAACTTCCGCTTACAAAATACAGGTTTACTCTTCTGTCCTATCCCACAGCTGTGACATACCTAGCACAAGGACAAAGGATTACATTTCTGTACTTGAGCTCACCACCTGTTTAACTTCTATAAGGAATCAACACTTTGGCCTAATGTTGCCATATCCAGGTAATCAGAATAGAGAGCAAGAAAACTATCTCTTCTCTTTGCGAAGAACAAGATAAAAAGTGATTTGATGAATTAGGGTTAGTGTTTTAACTGGTGCTTAAGGGATCAGGAAACAGACACAGGACACCCTGGGATCCCCAAGGTCCACAGGTGCTACCTCATGAGTGGCTGACTTCCTGAGCATGTCCTTAGGGACATGCTTAACCATTGAGGCAAGAACACACAAAGAAGCTGATCAAGGGTTGTTTTTACCCTTTCAGTTTTCGGAAGGGAACTTGTTGGATTTGTATTCTTTGACTTATGGTTGCTTTATTTAATTACACTAGGCTGTGATTTACACCTTCCTGATGCAATTTGGGGTAGAGACACAGTGTTCCCTATTTCTAAACAGTCATCAAAATATGTAGAGAATGACTTCCAATATTCAAGAAGAGGTTTGCTGCCTAAATCACTATCTGGGAGCAACCCAGGTCCCCAGAAGTCCCTCGGCACATTTCCTCCTGGACAATAATACCATTCACTGCCTTGATGTCCTTCTCCAGAACAAACTTGGTATCAAAAATGTGCCCCACTAAACACTCCTCTTACATTTAAGCCCTTGATTCTACCTTCTTTGATTGCTTCTCTGTAACAACAAATGCTTAATTGTGCATATTGACTTTACAGGGACCCTTTGCTTTGTAGGAAGTGACTTGCCAGGCCTCAGGGTGTGCAGACAATGCCCTCTTATTTTGGCCCACCTCTGAGTAGGTAGAATCACAGACTTCACTTGGCTTTTCATCTAGAGACAACATTTTCAACATTATATTAAATGTTTCCCACTTAGTCTTGAATCAATTTATGCATATTGATTTAATCTGACTGATGCTCGGGAAAAAGTTAGGACTTACTTTCTAGTTTTCAGATGCAGGCAGGTGCCTTTGAAACCATCAAAGCCCTGCTTCTTTTCTGCTGCCCTCATTGTCCCCAAGGGCTGGTGCTGCCCTAACCCTGCTGCGGGAGGGTTTCCTCTTCTCTTGATGGGACCCTACACAGCTCCTAGCACTGAGTGAGAGAATGAGCTCATGAATGCATGCAGGTCAAAGGCAGGTCTGAGAATCACACCCTCATTCCTTTGAGTAAATGTTGTCCTTTTTACTTCTACTTCATTTATACCCTGATAGAGGAAGCATGTTTGCTTTTTATCTTCCTCACAGAAAATTTTGCCAGAATTGTGCTCATTTCATCAAGAACAGACATAGCAGGTGAACAAATGAAATAAGTAGAATAATATTGAAAAATATTACAATAACACACAAAAGAGATTAGCTTTTCATTGTCCACCTAAATTTTAACTTATGTGATGTTTAAAAGGCTTAGAAAAGTGAAGCTCTTTTGAGAAAGGTAGAAACCAGGCAGTGAAGGAACAAATGCTAGAGGCATAGTCAGGAACACATCCATTTATGCCAAGTACGTTCACCCTATGTAGAAGTTCGGTGTCATTAGTAATGAAATGCTGGAGAAAAAGCATTTTTTACATGCATCCCAGATTCGACCTCCTTTGATTTCTTCAATGTGACAAAAAATACTTAATTGTGCATCTTGACTTTATGGGGACCCTTTGTAGGAAGTGACTTCCAAGCCTCAGGTGTGCAGACAATGCCTGTTATGTGACTTCATATTTTCAGACAACCATTTCTGCCTCCCCTCACCAACCTAAGAAACAGGGTTTCCTGTCAGATGGCAGGCCAGGGATCACTTGCCCAACGATTGAAGATGCTGTGAAAGCACATACCTTCTCCCACTGGAGTCAAAGGAGGCAAGTGATTTCAGTATGGCCATGAACCCCAATAAATTCAAACAGCAGTCTTCCTGGTTCAAAGTCCCATACTTTCACCACCTGTATCAGGAAGTTGAAAAAATGTGACTTGGAGATACTGGTTATCAAATTAAAGATGACTTGCATTTTGAGGTTTAGCGTCATAGCTATGAAAGCTGAAAGTTTATTCTGAAAGTGTTTGTGCTTCCAATATAAGTTGGCTTACCTGAGTGGATTAGTCTGTTAGGCATGCCATACCAAAATACCATGGACCAAGGTAGAGGAGTAGGGAATGGAGCTTAAATTCATTTTCTCACATTTCTGGAGGATGGTACTGGTAGAGTTTCATTTCTTTTGAGGCATCTCTCCTCATTGTGTCCTCACTGAATTTTCTGTTTTTCCTCCGTGCATGTTCACCCTTTGTGTTTCTTTCTGTGTCCAAATTTCCTTTCCTCATAAGGACACCAGTCATATGAAATCATCAGCTCCATCCTAACAGTCTCTTTTAACTTAATCACCTCTTTAAGGGCCCTATTTCTTAATGCAGTCACGTTCTGAGGTACTAGGAGTTAGGACTTCAATATATAAATGTTGGGTGAACACAATTCAGCCCGTTTAACACTCAAGATTTATACATCTTTGGCTAAAGAGCTGCTGAACATCTAGGCTAGGATAAAATAGGTGTGGATTGAATTTTGAGCAGCAAAATTTATTTGCCATCATGCAAAGCTGATTGAGAAAGATGAGACTATATCATCTAAATCCTTAACTTTAAGCTTTTCCTTAGTTCAACTAGATCTAGCCTCATAGTTACTTTCTTTTAGCTTTGTCTCTTGCACCACCTTTGAGTAAGAATCATCTTTAAAGGGTAACTGGTTCATTACCCCAGGAACAGTTTCCTCTAGGGGTAGCCTGTATCTCAAAGGCAGTGACAAGGGGGAAGAAGAAACACATGAGGACAGCAGCCTTCCTTAGGTTACCTAACATTTCTTCTAACCTGCCACTTTGTCAAAGAGGCTGCTCCACTGACATTGGAGAAGCTGCTGGGTCTCCAAACCACAAAACAGAAGGCATTCTCTCACTGTTGTCGATTTCAAATGGCTGGGCTCAGATTTTCAGCAATGCGTGCTCTGCTTCCCTTCCTCTGTCATCCCCCCACGCCAGGGTCCTAGGGGTGTCTGCTGCTTTCCTTAATATGGCAACAGATACTTTGCATTACTAGGTTTAACATTAGAGGTCTCAATTATTTGAAAATATCTGTTTCACACCATGCAGGGATTTGTAATACATTTGAGGTGCAGAGCTAAATTCAGTACCTGTTGGCATGAAAGAATCATCAAAGGCCCCAGGGTCCAGACAAGAGAGTCATCCTTCCGCTGGACCTGCATTTCTGTTCTATGATTAAATGGGCTACAGCTTTCTTTTTTCTTTTTTTAAAAGATTTTATTTATTATTTTTAGAGAGAGGGGAAGGGAGAGAAGCAGAGGAGAGAAACATCAATGTATGGTTGCCTTTCACCTGCCTCCAGCTACAGACCTGGCTGGAGACCTGGCTTGCAACCTAACCTTTGTTTCTTTAAACAAAATTATTCCTTCAAGAATTCACCCTACCACTGCTAGTAAAGAAGTGAAAAGATTGTCCTGGTTGGTGTAGCTCAGTGGATTGAGTGCCAGCCTGTGAACCAAAAGGTCACCAGTTCAATTCCCATTCAGGGCACATGACTGGGCTGTGGGCCAGGTTCCCAGCTGGGTGTGAGAGGCAGCCAATCGACGTGTCTCTTATATATTGATGTTTCTCCTTCTCCCTCCCTTGCTTTCTTTCTCCTTCCTTTTCCTTCTCTCTGAAAATAAAGATCTTTAAAAAATAATGTAGAAGAGACATTAAAAAAAAAGAAAGTGAAAAGATTGAAGTGAGCAATGCAAATGTTGTTAAAAATGATGTCAGGGTTGTATTTATAGAATCAAGAAAAGTTTGAAGGTGTTATTTACATTTGTTTAGCATGTGTCACTTGCATTCTGCAGGGGGAGTTTCATGCCATCAAAGGGCTTCTTTAACAACACAGATGGTGTGTTGTGTGATTGTGTACCTGAAACCTGTATAATTTCATTAACCAGTATCACCCTAATAGATTCAATTAAAAAGAGAACCTCGCTGCCCCAAGCTGTTCATCCTTTACAGATCCCAGCCAATTGAACATATTAAAATGTAACTATGTCCCAAATTAAATATAATTTTATTAGTAAATTTTTAAATAATTAAAAGAATATTTATAGATTTAAGCTCTATTGCCAAAAACTATTTGTTATTCTTATAAAGTTTTAAATATAAAAGTATATGTATGAGTGGCAGTTGATATGTATGTTGTGAATATTAGTTGAACATTTATTCATTCTTACTGTGCAGTTTTCAAGCACTTCAGCAGTATTGGAAGTTGGTGGTGGTTAGCCCTTGCTTACACAACCCAATGGATAGCACGTAGAATAGTGGTATTCGTAAATTCAGACTTCCTGAAGAGCTTGGGTTACACTTTTTTTCCTCTACAAATATTAAGAGTGCCATGTGGTTTAGATGCTATGGATTGTGACAGTGGGCATAATGTTACCATGATTTCACACAGCGACAAGGTCTGTATGCAAATACTCAAATCAGTAATTTACTTAAGTAAGTATCAGAAGATGTGCACATAAACAACAGTGTTCTTGAGAGAGTCTAAGTGCTAAGGGAGCCATTCATTCTGCCTAGATGTGGGAGAGGCATTAGGAACTATTCTCAGAACAGCTGATTTCTGGTTGAGCCTAGAAGAGTAAGAAGGGTTTTGACAGATCAGGAAGAAGAGAAGGTGGAAACAGGTGCTTGGATCCTTGCCCTCCCGTATCTGCTGGATTATTAGAGGCAAGGCTTATGAACATGAAATACAGCATGACCGTGAGAACACAGCCCTGCCCCACGTACCAGGCACTGACGGTGGTGGTCAGAGAGGCAGGAGCTGGTATAGTCAGGACAGGAAGACAAGTTTCATGGCAGTGGTGGAACTCGAGTTGGATCTTGAAGGATTGCTAAGGCGAGTATAGGAAAAGAAAAGGCAGGTTGTTCCACCGTGGGGACAGCTGAAGAAATCTCAATGAGATGCCATCCCATAGTACTAGCCGGGCCCTCCAAATGGTCATATTACAAGCCAGAGGATAAACTATGAACTCTTTCTTCGACCTTCACAGAAGCAGGTTCAAACAATACCTGGTAATTTGTAGAGTAAAACGAAACCCTCATTCTTGCAGAGACAGAATGTCCCAAGAACGGTCTGCTCAGTAGCAAAGTGAGGATAGTGGGGCAGGTGCACACTCACAAGCACATCACTGCTACAGAGAACAATTTGTATCCACAGAGGCCTCTGAGCAGCTGGCCACATGCCTGAAAGCCGGGATGTAAGGGCTGTTCACCAAGGGCTCCATGGGGGACACCTCCAGGCCCAGCTTGGGATGGACGAGAACTTACTTGCAAAAAACTGAAAGAGTATAAAACCTGACCTGAGCCTTGGCTGGTGACACAGTGGATAAGGCACCAGCCTGAGAACCCAAAAGTTGCTGGTTCGATTCCAAGCCAGGATAAATGACCAGGTTGCAAGCCAGGTCTCCAGCCAGGTCCACGGCTGGAGGCAGGTGAAAGGCAACCATACGTTGATGTCTCTGTTCCTCTCAGCCTCTCTCCATTCCCCTCTCTCTAAAAACAATAAATAAAAGCTTTAAAAACCCCCAAAAAACAAACAAAAAAACTTGACCTGAGTATGTGACAAGGACACCCAGAGATCATCTATTGCTTTATTACAGAATGGTTAAGAGGATAGGCTTTGAGTTCAAATGATGGGATAATAATATCTACTTCAAAGGGTTGTTTGGAGGTTTAGGTGACAAACATATATAATGTCCTTGGCACAGAACCTTACATGCAATGAGCAGTAGCCAAAAACCATGAAAACTAATGCCACGGGTCTCTTTAGGAGGAGGGTGATTTGATTTCTTGGACTACAGAATGGACTTTCTTCCAAATTAACTTACAGTTTCTATTAACAAATACAAATGTATTATCTCATTCTGAATTCTCAGGCACGAAAAATGATGCTTCTCGATCACAGTAAGGACAAGACAAGGCCAGGCCAGATCCTGGGGAAGGGGGCTGCCACATGTACCCCCCACCCAGCACCCAGTGTGAAGGGTTCCCACTGCACAGAGGCCCTTTCCCTGAGCCTTCCCCAAGAGGCCAGCACACAGAATAATAGCCTTCAATGTTAAGCACCCCAGCTCCTTTGCACTGATGTCCTCATCTGTAAAATGGACCCATTGTAGAGATTTTGTGAGTAAATGAGAAAAAGGATGTAAAATATCTGGGGGAACCTGGCTTCAGTGGACTCTTAAGAACCAAATTTGGACTCCCAGCTATTTTGCCATCCCTCTCTCTCTACTATATTCCTCCAATGCTGGGCCCCAGGGCTGGAGGCTAATAGGGATTCAGAGGATTCAAAGCCTCAGATTTAGTGTCCAGGCAGTTCTTGGTATGGGCTGGATCCTGGTACAGCCACTCAGGAAAACAGTATGCAGGACTCTCAAAAAAATTAAGAATAGAGCTATCATATGACCCAGCAGTTCCACTTCTATGTATCCACCCCCCAAATTTGAAAACACTTATTTATAAAGATATATTGCAGCTTTATTCACAAGAGCCCATATATGGGAGCAGCTTAAGTGTCTTGGATGGATGATTGGATAAAGAAGATGCCGTACACATATACAATGAAATGTTACTCAGCTGTAAAAATACAATATATATCGTCATTTGCAACAACATAGATGGCTCTTTAGAGGATTATGCTAAGTGAAATAGGTCAGACAGAAAAGGATGAGAACTGTATGATTTCACTCAGATGTGGATATAAAACAGGAACCAACAAAACATACAAACAAACAAGCTCATAAGAACAGACAACAGAATTGTGTTTACCAGAGGGTAGAGGGGGTCAAATTCATGGTAACAGAAGTAGACAAGACTTTGTGGGCTGAACACAAAATAGAATACAATACAAGATTGAACAAAAGTAGGTTTACATTTGCTTGGTGAAACGGTATTATTATTTTTAAAATGTTTTTTATTTTTCAATTACAGTTAACATGTAATATTATATTAATTTCAGATGTATACCCCAGTGATTAGACATTATATAACTTGCTAAGTGATCATCCTAATAAATCACATACCCACATCTATCCCTTAACTATTCTGTGACTATCAATTCGTCCTTCTTAATCTCTTCCTCTTTTTCACCCAGCATCCCAAACCCCCTTCCATCTGGTGAACATCAAAATGTTCTCTGTATATCTGAGTTTGTTTCTGTTCTGCTTGTTCATCTATTTTGTTTTTTTAGATTAAGTTGTTGGTAGATATGCATTTATTGACATTTCATTTTTATATTTTTGGTCATTTTCTTTTTTTGTCTTAAAAAAGACCTTGGAGCACTTCGTGTAATGCTGATTTAGGTCCTTAGATTTTAAATGATAGCTGTGCTGGTAGGATAATCTTGGTTGCAAGTCCTTTCTTTTCATCACTTTAAATATCTCTTGCCAATCCATTCTGGCCTGCAAAGTTTATGTTGATAAATAAACTGACAGTTCTTACAGGAGCTCTGTTGTAGCTGACTAAATGTTTTTAAGATTCTCTCTTTGTCTTTAACCTTTTGCATTTTGATTATAATGTGATGATAAATAAACTATTTTAAAATGATGAATAAAGTCTTTAAAAATAATGAATAAAATCTTAAAAAAAAAAAAGAGCCATGGCTGGTGTGGCCCAGTGGATAGGTGCTGGCCTGTGAACCCAAAGGTTGCTGGTTCGATTCCCAGTCAGGGTACATGATCAGGTTGCAAGCTTGGCTTCCAGTGAGATCTGTAGCTGGAGGCAGGTGAAAGGCAACCATACATTGATGTTTCTCTACCTTTCTTCCTCCATCCCTGCCCTTCTCTCTGAAAATAATGACTAAAAAAATCATTTAAAATATTATAATTTGTCTTGGTGTAGACCTCTTTGGGTTTATCTTGTTTGGGACTCTACACTTCCTGGACTTGTATGTTTATTTCCTTCACCAAGTTAAGAAAGTTTTCTGTCATTATTGTTTCAAATAGGATTTCAATTTCTTGTTCTCTCTCTTCTCCTTCCGGCACCCCTATGATGCAAATGTTGGTACACTTGAAGTTGTACCAGAGGTTCCTTAGATTATCTTCATTTTTTTTTTAAATTCCTTTTTCTTTTTGCTGCTCTGATTTGTTGGTTTTTGCTTCCTTATATTCCAAATTGCTGTTTTGGTTCTTGGTTTCATCTACTCTACTTTTGATTCCCTGTAAATTATTCCTAATTTCAGTTAGTGTATCCTTCATTTCTGACTATTTTTTTATGGTTTCTATGTCATTTTTTATGCTGTTGAAGTTCTCTCTAAGTTCATCTACTCTTCCCCTAAGTTCAATGAGCACACTTATAACCAGTGTTTTGAGCTCTGCATCTAGTAGATTGCTTATCTCCATTTTGTTAGTTCTTTTTGTTCTTTTTCTGAAATTTTGTTTGTTTGCTTGTTTAATTTGAGACATGTTTCTTTGTCTCCTCATTTTGGCAGTATCCCTGTGTTTGTTTCTATGTATTAGGTAGAGCTACTATGTCTCCTAGGCTTGGAAGAATGGGCAAATGTGGTAGGTGTCCTGTATGGCCAAGTGGCACAGTCTATTTGATCACCAGAGCTAGGCATTCAGGTTGCACTCCCCCCACCACCCGTGTGGGCTGTGTATACCCTCCTATTATAGTTGAGCCTTGATTGCTATTGACATGTCAGTGGGAGGGATTTACCCCCAGGCTGATTGGCCACAAGGACTGGCTTCAAGCACAGTGAAGGATCAGCTGTGCAAAGGCCCACCCCACAGAGCAGGACTTACTTCAGCAGATCTGCACATGGCTGCTGCTTGTGCTGGGCCTGGAGGTGCCAGGAGAGGCCACACTGTAAGCCATGGCTGGCTAGCATTAGTGCTGGGTATAGGCCACTTACAAAGAGATATGCAGCATGTAGAGGCCAGATCCTGCTTGTTTTAGAGATTTTAGGGAATTCTGAAGCATGAGCTAAAAGGATATTTGTATGGAAAAGCCACTGAAAACAGCTTGGGTAGGCCTGCAAGTTTATGGGGTGGGATCTCAAGGAAGCACCAGGGTGGAACAAACAGTGTGAACTAGGTTGATGGTACCTCAGATAAAGTGCCCACCTGCTGGCTATGTTGGAGAGGACTCAGAAAAGGAACAAAGACGTCTGCCAGCACTTCTGTCTGGAAGAAAGTTACCCCTCCAGTTCTCACCATGTTATCAGACACTTTTATTTATTAATTATTGCACTATTTTCCATATGAACTATAAACCTACTTTTGCCCTGCCCTGTATACATATATCATAAAGTTGTACACCTAAAATTTATATGTTATAACCAATATTACACCAATAAATTTAATTTTTCAAAATGAACAGGAGGTGGCATAAGGACAATTAGAATTTTCCCATGATGGTCCCTGGTTTAGGACATGGAAGTGGAGCCTGGGAGCTCTGTCCTAAAGAGCAAGTTCCAGGTCTTGTAGCCAGGCCCTACATACTTTCCCTTGCCTCCCTTCCTAACACTAGGAGGAAGGAGCTGAGTTTCCCTATTTCACAGATGAGGAAACAACCTAAAGGCCGACAAGGGTTGGGAACTTGACCAAGAGTGACTGAGCAGGGACAGGCAGCCATCATCAGGCACTCAAGTGTTAATGCTAGAGACAGAGGCTGTTTTTGCCACAATGTGGAATTTCAGTCACATTGCTCATAACATAAACCAACTAAGCGGACTGTTCTGCATAGTGACATCATGCAACTATTCAGTCACATAGTGACACGTAAAACAGTCTGAGCAACTAAAATCCCATTTCATTCTGTTGGTAGCTTTCACATCTGAGAGCTTATAGGCTCAGCTGCAATAACAACTTGGAGGTTGTTCTACCTTGGTCTTCTGAGCTATGAGCCTTTCCCATGACCTCAGGGTACAAATGAAAAGGGGACACAGAGAGCAGCCACACATTTGCAGGTTTCAGCATAGTTCAGATACTGTGAAATCTGAAATCTGATCACTTTTTTGTAAGGTTAATTGTTGATGTGTGATTAAATCACTGAATACAATAAATGTATTTAGGATTTTTTTCCTTTGCTTATGTTCACAAATTAAACTAAAAACACTTTTCAAGACAGTATGCCATACTTTTTGGTTCAGGAAATCAGTGGATGCGATTTGAGACCTGCATACTGCAACATGCAGTCAGAAGGCTTTCCTGCCCAACACTGAGGGAGGCTGCAGAAGGGTATGAGGAGTGTCAGTGTGACAGGGCTGCGATGAGAAGGTGGGAATGGGCCTCATGTGAACCATGAACAGGCCATCATCATGTTCCTACTCACAGAATCAGAAGGTCTGTCAGTTCTAAAAGCACAGGTCACCCTGTCAGGGTTACCATGTGAGCAAGCCCAGAGGAGGGTGTGACTGCTCCCAAGGCCACTGGGCCCAGGGAAGAAAAGCCAGTTCAATTCACTACCTGTAGGTGCCTCAGGACCGTCTGAGAGACACCCTCTCTGCAGGCCCTGGAGAAGGCAGGCTAGCCAAAGGCACCTCTAGTGTCTGATTTTCTTTTAAGCATTGAGCTCCTCCTCCCCTTGGAAGTTTTGAACAGTTTTGCAGCAGCATGGTAGGGAGGAGGTAGGACAAGGTACCCTGAGACAGGAGAACTGCTCCCAGCTCTGCTCTTAACTCCCTGTGGGACCTTGGGCAATTGATTTTCTGCTCTAAGCCCCTGTTTGTTCATCTGTAAAACTTCAGGGTTGGACTAGATGAGTTCTGGTACCTGGAAGGCTCAGTAAAACCATGACAATCTCAGCCCAGGTAGGAAAGATGCACCTGGAGTGGATGTTTAATGCATGGAGGGCGTGACCTAGCAGGAAAAGCTAAGGCAGGTAGGCACCTACATTTCTTGACAAAGACTCAACAACAATGTGGCAAATGTGTGCCAAGGAACCTGAGGTGGCAAACTTGGGTCTTGAAGGTATTCGGGCTCCCTGACACTGAGGCCCTGGACAGAAGCCCATGAGGGGACCCGCCATAAGGACACATCTGATCACTTTGGGTGCATTATGTCTCTGAAAGGCTGCCCTGCTTTAGGGACAGGGACCCAGATTTGAGACACCGCTGACGCTATCGGAGACCGCTAATGGGGTCTGAATTAGCAGCCTTGGATTTCTCAGATGGTTCACTTTAGGCACTTGAAACCCTGAGTGTGTCTCTATGATTGATAGAAGTGAAATACTTGGGTTGAAAAATCAATTCAAAGAATGGAGGCAAGCTGGTCAAACATGCTAGAAATTTAGCTCTTTGGGTTGCTTTATTTTACTTGATAGGAATAATATATTCTGAAATAAATTACGTATCATATTTCCAAGACAGAATTTCAATATATTTTAAACACAATTTGGGAAGTGATTCAATATGCCTGAATCATCATAGGCAAGATGCTAATCTTGTAATCATGATTTTAGATTAAAAAAAAAATGGAGAGGCACTATGAAGAGAAAATAGAAGACATGTTCTCAAACAGAATAATGGTTATTTGATCGCAGCAAGTTTTGGAAAAACTGCTCATTAAAATTATGAAGCCTCCAACTTTGGTTTTGGAGGAAGTCTTTGACTTTCAAAATTAATAAAAAAAATATAAGGTACACAAATCTTACCATTTTAGCAAATTTGCTCAAAGGGCTGAATTGAGTTTGGGTCCTAGTTGTATCACTGACCAATCTCAACATCCATTTCTATGTAAAACATCCTCATCATTGTTGTGGGACGAACTGACAAGCTGGCCCCCATACAGAAAATACCAGCACATCACAGACCCATGCTCAGTCTCTGGGGCTTTTCTCTCCTTTGCCCACTCGTACTCCCTTTTCGATCTCACCTACTTCAGGACAATCCCATCTAAATGCTAATGACTGTCATTTCTACCTCCTGCCCTGATGTCTCCCTTACTCAGGATGACTGCATTCACCACATCTACTCTGCGCTCCACTCACCCACCCCCTCCCTTGTCTCAGTTTTGGGCTCAGGTGCAAAACCTTCATTCTTGACTCCTCTTTCCCTTCCTCCTCCCATCTTAAAAAAAATAACAGCTTTATTGAGGTATCCCAGAAAATTTGCATATTAAAGTGTACAATTCAGTGGGTTTTAGTATATTCACAGGGTTGTGCAACCATCACCACTAATTTCAAAGCATTTTTATTGTTCCACAAATAATACCCGTGAGCAACCATTGCCTAGTCACACCTCACACAACCTCCCAGGCAACTATTTAACAACTTTCTGTCTCTGTGGATTTGCCAGTTCTGGACATTTCATATTAATGCAATCATACACTACATGGTCTCTTGTGACTGGCTTCCACTTAACATAAGGCTTTTGAAGTTCATCCATGTATTAACATTTATTAGCACTTCAGTTTTTTTCTATGGCTGAATAATATTTCATTGAATGGATATACCACATTCTGTTTATCTATTTATCAATTCATAGATATTTGGATTGTTTCCACTTTTTGGCTATTATGAATAATGCCATTATGACTATTCATATGCAAGTGTTTGTGTGAACATGGTTTTGTTTTTCTTGGGTATAACCTAGAAGTAGAATTGCTGGGTCATATGGGTCTGTGATTAACATGTGAGGAGCTGCCAAAATGTTTTCCAAAGTGGCTGCATTATTTTACATTCTCAATAGAAATGTCTGAGGGTTCTAACTTCTTTACATCTTTGCCAATGCTTATCATCTTTTGATTTTAGCCATCCTAATGGGTATGAAGTAGTATCTCATTGTAGTTTTGGTTTGCATTTCCTGAATGACTCTCATGATGTTGGCTACCTTGTCTTATGTTTATTGACCACTTAAATATTTTCTTTGAAGAAATTTATATTCAAGTCCATTGCCTATTTAAAAAATCGGGCAATTAAGGCTTTTATTGCTGGGCATTAAGAGTTCTTTATATTCTAGATGCAAGTCCCTTTACAAATAAACAATTTACAAATACAGGGTGGGGTAAAAGTAGTTTTACAGTTGTTCATATGGAAAATAACATAATAATTAATAATAGAAGAGTAAACTACATTTTGTGTACTCACAACTATAAACCTACTTTTGCCAACCCTGTATTTTCTCCCATTCTGCAAATAATCAAGTCACTTTCTTTATGGTGTCCTTTCAAACACAAGTTTTTACTTTTGATGAAGTCCAAGTTATTTATTTTTTTTCTTTCATCTCTTGGTCTTTTGACATCATATCTAGGAACACATAGCCCAAGATCATGATGGTTTACTCCTATGTTTTCTCCTAAGTGTTTTGTAGTTGTAGCTCTTCTAACAGTTAGTTCTATGATCCATTCTGAGTGAACTTTTGTACAACTTATGGTATGGGGTAGAGGATTGCCATCCAAGGTCAAGGTATAGATAGGTTTGGTTTTCTTGGAGACCTGTCTCCTTGGAGTGCAGATGACCATCTTCTTGCTGTGTCCTCACATGCTTATGCATTGGTGTATGTGAACTTATCTCCTTCTTTTATAAGGACATCGATCAGCTCTGGCTGGTGGCATAGTGGATAAGGCGCTGGCCTGCGAAACCAGAGGTCTCTGGTTCGATTCCCCAGCCAGGGCACATAACCAGGTTGCAAGCCAAGTCTCCATCGAGGTCCTTAGCTGGAGGCAGGTAAAAGGCAACCATACATTGATTCTCTCCCTCTCTGCCTCTTTCCCTTCCCCTCTCTCTAAAAATAATAAAATAAAATCTTAAAAAAAGAAGAAAAAAAAAAGGACACCGATCATACTGGATTGGGAGCCCACTAATATGACCTCATTTAACCCTATTTACTTCTGTAAAGGCCCTATCTCTAATACAGTCTTATTCTAAGGTAGGGGGGTTAGGGTTTCAGTATATGAATTTTGAGGGTACATAATTTAGTCCATCATACCTGTCAATCATTTATTAAGTAAATGGTCAGTGAGCTGATGCAAAGATGTGATACTTACCTTCTTCTGAAGTTTCAGCATGTCTTTGATTCAAAATGCTTTGAACTCCCACCCTTGGGCCCCAAGACGGTCCAGGAAAGAAGGTGCATGAATCATGAAAACTTGTTGTGTTTGTTGGAAAAGCTATGAGATGATGAATGAAACAAATCAGTGAGATATTCCTTCTTTTTTAAAAAAGATTTATTTATTATTTTTAGAGAGAGGGGTAGGGAGGGAGGCACAGAGGGAAAGAGACATCAATTCATGGTTGCCTTTTACCTGCCTCCAGCCATGCACCTGGCTGGAGACCTGGCTTGCAACCTGGCTATGTGCCCTGTCTAGGAATCAAACTAATGACCTTTGGGTTCTCAGGCCGGTACCTTATCCACTGTGCCACCAGCCAGGGCAGATATCTCTTTTTGTACCCAAAAACAGTGCATTATAAAGTCATGGGCTAAGCAAAGTTAAAAGTAGACAGGACCTTAGTTACAAAGAGAGATGTAAGGCAAAAATGAACATAGTGATATTGCCGCCTCCACTACAGTCAGAGATGTTGAGAGTCCAACCCTATGAACAATGTTCAGAAAGGGACCATCTGCCCATGTGAATTGCAGAACGAGATGATAACTGCTAGTGGTGAAGTGACTGCTGCCTCCCTTGTGCCCTCAATCCAGTCCCTGTTTCCCTTTTCCATCCTCCAACAAACATTCTCACAGGGAACCACTGGACAGGATGCAAACAGTAAGCTAAATTCTGTAACGTTTATTCACTCCAACCCAGAATGCCAGATTTTCTAAGAGGAACCTTCAATTGCCCACACGTCCTCCCTTTTCAGTAAATTCACAGATGTGAGCACCATTTCAGTACATGCTGAGCAGGGGCCCTGGAGCTGCAAAGAGGGCCAAGGAACACCTCTGCCTGAAAAACCAGATGAGATAAAGCATGAAAATATAAAAGGGCAAAGGCCTTCATGGTGTTATTGGTGGACATAGCAAACACTTTGTCATCCTCAACAGACACCTGGATGTTGGGTCACTGGAGCTGTGCGGCTTTGGCTTTTCAACAGACTTGTTCATTTTCTAGAAAAGAAAAAGAACAGATAAGCACCGAGTAGTTGTCTGCTATTTCTAAATAAAAATCAAGACTAAACTTGGTCAGGTCTGGCAGCTCTTTTCAGCCTGGAGGAGGACTGTCTCCCTCTGCAATGAGACAAGCATCCTGTGTGATGAGAGGAACTGAAGGAAATAACACCCAGTTACAGCACACAGCCCGGTTGAGATGAAGCCTGTCCTTGCTTCCCCAGTGCTGACAGTGTAAAAGGAATAGATGAGGGTGAGCTCAGGGTGGGGCTGGAGTGGATCTCATGTAATTTGTCTCTTTATGTAGCATTCAGGTGGGGGAAGGTGTCTTTCTGCTAGATGTTTATTTAAAGGGGCTTTGAGGGATCACTGTTTGCCCAGGGGCTTAGGCTAGGTGTGCAGGGGGCTGGGGACAGGAACAGGGGAAGAGAGACCGGTCTGGAGGTGAGAACTGTCTTTTTATAACCAAATGCCTGAAAAAAGTAAATTGTTCATAATCACCAGACATATGGAAACGTAAGGTAATAGAAGTGAAGAGAAAATTATCTTCTTTCTAGGTACCTGCCATTCTGCTGAGTGATTTCATTGATCACCTTGATTACTATTGTAGAACTGTGTACTCTGCTTATCACCATTGGTGAGAGACAGCTGAGGCGGCTTCTTGCTCAGGATCATCCCGGTGCTGAGAGGGGCCTGGGTTCCCTGAGGGTCCTCCACCAACGCCCGCTGCAGAGGCCCTGATTGACACACCCTGCCTGGCTTGTTCTTACCCAGAAATCCTCAGCAACAATGCATGAGATGGCAACTCCCCATCTTCCACACTCTTCTGTCTTCAATGCTCTTCAATGAAAGTGGCTTTGGCTTTGAGGAGAAGCCAGACTTACATTTGAACCCTGATTCAATAAGTGATTCACCTGCTTGGAGCTTTAGTTTCTTCATTTGTAAATGTGGTTGATGTGAAGATTAGAGATAATGTATGTGTTGTGCAGTGCCCAGTACAAAGTATGTGCTCAATAAAGTGAGTTATTGCTACTGTCAAGAAACTGTTCCTGAGCTCTTGCTCTGGAGAGGCTGCCAAAGTGTGGTTAGGGCCTGACTCTAAGGGGTACAACGATGACACATGGAGGGTGTGATGGTGCCAGCTTGCCCCCCTCATTGGGCAGTTTTCTCCTCTGCTACCCCACTCCCAGGCCTTTCAGAACAAGTTCTTAATGTCGTTTCTTCTATGCCTTTGGGGTGGTAGATTCATTCCTCCAGAAAGGGCCAAACCATGTGAATTAGTGCAAAGTTGAGTGTAAGCCTGG
This sequence comes from Noctilio leporinus, assembly GCA_004026585.1. Lineage (NCBI taxonomy): Eukaryota > Metazoa > Chordata > Mammalia > Chiroptera > Noctilionidae > Noctilio > Noctilio leporinus. The sequence goes on along the minus strand of PVIW01001687.1, from coordinate 30,892 downwards.
GGCTGGCTGGGCCAGGTACACAGGAAATGAGCTGATAACACATCAAAATGCCTGATGGCTCTGTGGGGAGAAATGCCATGGTTCATTGTTGGGAAGGCAGCAATCTAATTGAAAAAAATGTGAGTGAACAATGACTCCACACAGACTCTTTGTCTTTGCAGGGTATTTATCTTTTAAATGAGTTGCTTATTAATCCCAAGAATAAACCTTTAATGTCCATAAACAGAAGTTTCCCAAGGCTGTGTAGATGGGACATCAACTTTGGACAAAGATTCTTAAATTATTCCAAAAGGGAGTTGGTGACCCTCAGTACTACTCTGTGTGCCTTGCCAGGTCAGTGGCCCTGCTGGTTAGAATTCTAGATCTGAATGTTTCAATCCACTCCACCCGTCAGTAGCAAGTTCTTTCTCTTGCAGAATGAAAATGCCTGGACTCCTTTGTACATTCGAGAAACCGTTTGATCATGTTCTGCTTGCCTTTGGGCCCAAGCAGGGAATGCTTGGCCTGTTCTTGCCTTGACAACTTTTCTCACATTCATTATCTCTTTGGTCTTTTACTTGACATTTTTTTTTTTTTGATCCCAGAGTGCACCCTAAAAATATTTACAGAAAAACAAAACATAGTTTCTTCATTTGATCAATCAATTTCTGACAAGTGACTGCTTTTAAAAGATCCCAGATTCACTCTCAGCAATTAGTGTTTCCTTCTTTTTTCACCCCCAGCTCTTCAACCAGACAGTCTGGAGTGAAAATAGTATGAGTAAGGAAAGCAAGACATTGTCCCTCTTCTTCTCTTGAAGGAGGTCAGAGGGTCACACTTGGGGGCAGGCAGGGAAGAGAAACCATAAAGAAGCAATCTCATTCTCAAGAAATGAACATATTAAATCTCTACCAAGTGCCAGGGCACTTCCATACAAGAACTACTTGATTCCCCACAGAACTCATGAGAAAAGCACATTGACCTCCATCCTATAGATAAGAAAACTTACAATTGGAGAGGTTAAGCAACTTGTCATCAAGAAAATGGGGCCAAGCCTCAAACCCCGGGGCTGTCCGACTCCTCAATCAGGCTCATTGACTTAACCAATCAGTTTCATCAACCAGGTAGCTAATTTTGTCCTACAATTATTTGTACAAATATTTTTAGTCAAATGACTTTTTGGCTTTTGAATCTACTGAACACCAGGATTAAAATAGAAGCATTGGGCAGAAGCGATCAAGGGACTTCCTGTAGATTTTAGACATCAATCTCACCAGAAGATCATGAAGGAAATCTCCACTCTACTCACCAGTGTATGCCCCACATACCCCATCCAGCTCAACCTAACCTCTGACTTCAGCCTTGTCCAAGGTGGCTGACCTTGGAGGAAGTAGGTGGAAGGATATTTGATCTTTAGCCTCCCCTTCCCCTACAGCCAAATAACAATTCTCTTTCATCCTTTGTGACTTCAACAACTAGTGGAAGGATAATTGTTTTTGTCTGAGTGTTGTATTTGCATCGCAAGTTACAAGTTCATGGTTTTCTGGGAATCAGGGAAAAGAATCTGCTATTCAGAAAAGTTCAGTTGAAGCTAGGGCTTCGCCTCCCAGAGGGAGGGCAGTGCTGCTGCCAACTTGCTGACCCTGCTGAAGCAGGACTGTGACGCAGACTTGCTGATTTTTCAAAGGTGTGGAACATCTCTCTTTTCATTGGAAACTTCCAGAATTTTAACTGCTCGTATCCAGTTTTAAAATATCTTTCAAGCCCCTTTGTGGCTGCTTGGTCCACTGCTGCCTCATGGAGCTCTGCTTAGGGGCCTGTCGTTGTGCTGGAAGACAGGTAAGTGCTGGGAAGGGAGGAGGGGTCTCACCTCTTCTCTTCCCCTCAGCTCTTTTTGGAGTCTCCAGTCCATGAATTTCAGTAGAGAAGCAGAGTCATTTCTAAACACCTGGGGCATGTGATTTCCACATTATTTGAGGCTGTAATCTGTATCCTGGGACACCCCTGGCCCAGATAGGACTGACAGTGAATTGAGGTGACAATTCTGTTCCATGGTTTCCTCCTGCAGTGATGAAAGGCATGATTGGGTAGGGCGCCCAGCTAGTCATTGTGACCCTGTCCTTCCCTCCCTCCTTTCCTGTGTAGCAGGCAAATGACAGCCTTGAACTTGCAGCTCTTCCATCTGCTGCGCCCGAGGTCAAGAGGGTAAGGCTGAGTGTAGATAATCAAGTCAGCAGAGCCAGCCTGTGTATCTGGGTGAGCACTTGAAGTGTCAAAGCAATGCAGGAAACTCTCCTCACACCCTTCTCATTTCCAGCAGAGAGCTGAGAGTCCTAAGCAGGTGTGCCACTTTATTTTTATTTTTAAAGTAAAGGAAGAGCAGCCAGTTCATTTGCATAATCTCTAGCAGTGCTTTTCCAACGTAGAAATCCATGTTTAAATAGTTGTCATGGAAACCAGCCAGCCTTGCTCTCCCCCATGGTCTGAAGGAGAGATGATGAAAAGTTAAAGCAATCACCATGGAAACCTAGAGCAGATTCAAGGTGGGTTCAGATCCCCCACACACTAAGGAGCAGATAAGTCTTTAAGGGCTGGGTGCTAGTGGCAGGTGAATTCTGACAGTCCACTAGAGGCCACAGCCGTAGTCCTGGGCTAGAGTATGCACGGGGCCAGCAACGTGGTGGGTGTGCTCCCTCCCTGTTTGGAGATGGATTTTGGGGCCTCTCCTGCCCATTCTTCCTTAGAGCTTATTCCTCTCTGCATCGATTTCTGGAGGATGGAGGGAGCTCGCAGATCTGTCACAAAACAGAAATCTGCTCGGGCTTGTGGAAAGGAAGACATCAAGGCCCAGTCTTAGTTTCTCTATGGTTTTAGTCAAAATAAATCCCCATTTCATGTTCATTAACAACCAACACAAAGTCTGAGAATCCAGCCCTTTATCATCTGAAGTTACAAATGTACTTGAGAGCACTCCCTGAACTCTTTGCAGACATTGGCTTTTTTTCTGTGGTTTTCCCTCTTGCCTGCAGGGAGCTTACTTAGGAATATGTGGCTGACCTTAAGCTGTGTTTTAAAGTGCAGGAGGGTACCTTCAGGGGCTGTGGAAGGGCTCTTACCTGAAATGGAGACCAGAACTAATTTAAAGGGATTTGTGGGATGGGAAGAATCATCTCCCTTGTTTCCTGACAGGGTTATGGCTTTCTAGCAATCACTTAGGGGTGAGGGTGTTCGTGCTATAGCGCACAATGGAGAAGTGTATGTGTGTGCATGTATGTGGACATATGCATATGTACCTGACTTAAGCAGTGATGTGAGCATAGGACACTGGGGACACATTGTGGGGTGGAAGAAGAAGGTCATAAAAGAAGAGAGATGCTTGAAGAGCTTATCACTACAAAACCCCAGTTTTCCAGGTGTGCAATGTTTCCTTCAGAACACTACTTTGGGAGTGAGATGGATTTGTTGTGTATTCTGACTTCACAAATAAATTCTTTCAATAAGTATTTATTGAGCACCTATTATGTGGGCCATGTGCAACTCTAAGCACATGGAACATAACAATGAACAAAACAAATAAAAATCCCTAACCTGGTGGGGCTTGCCTTCTAATGAGGAAAGATAGGGCATTATAAACAATAAGCATAGTAGACAAATTTTAAAGCACATTATAGGTGATTAGATGTATGGATTTAAACAAGTAGGAAGAATTGGGAATGCCAGGAGTAGGGACTGGATTGTCTCAATATGCAAGAAAGTGGGCAAGGAGGACCACACTGAGAAGCGATGTTTGAGCCAAGACTTTAAGGAGGTGAAAAAGAGAGTGATATAGACATGTGCAGGGAGAACCTTCTAGGCAGAGGGAAGAACCAGTGAAAGGTCCTCTTTTTAAGGAGACTGGTAAGGTTGGGACAGCATAAGCCAGGGAGAGCAGTAGGAGATCAGGCCAGTGACGTAGGGCTGGGTTGACACACAAATTTGGCTTTTACTCCGAGTGATATGAGGACCCAGTGGCAGACCTAGATAGATCTGACTTCTAGTTTTACAGGCTCTCTCTGGACACTGTGTGAAGAATAGACTATCAGGGCAGAATGGGGGTGGGGAGAGCACTAGGTTCTTGCTGTAAGCTAGTGATAGTCACTAGCTGGTAGCAGTGAGGCTGGGAGAAGCAGCCAGATCCTGGGCATGTTACGAAGGCAGGGCCAGCAGGTTGTGTGTGCGCTGTCTGAGGCAGGAGTCAAGGGTGACTACGAGATTTTGGCCTGGGCAGCTGCAGGATAGACTTAGGACCAACTGAGATGGGAAGATGTTATGAGGTAGCAGAGCTAGATTCAGGTTTGGATTTGATTTTGATATCCATGAGATAGCCCAGTGGAGATGTTTTCTAGAGGTCCAAGGCAGTTGTAAATATCAGACTGAAGTTCGAGGAGAAGGCTGGGCTGGAGATATAAACTTGGGGAAGGGGGACAGGGAGGTCATCAAGAGCATGGTGCACTCTCTCCAGAACTTTTGCTCTTGAGTCCTCTGAGTCTCAATATTGTCAACTTAATCATCACTTCTGGTATGTCATGAATACCTGACACAGAGAGACTGCAATGATGTTGATGAGTGTGTGCGTGTGTGTGTGTGTCGGGGGTGGGGGGTAGCTGTTCCTTTCTGTAGGAGAGTTGCTTAGTTCTCCAGAAATATTTAACAGTGGCTTTGAGCCGTAAGCAATATTAGTGGCCCTGCTTCCTGGAAGAAGAGGAATAGATAGGACACTTATAGCAGAATGAGAAGTCTGTAAATTTGAGCTGGATAAACCCTTGAAGCTCTTGTCAACTCTCTTATTGAGCTGAGAGGAAACTGAGGCCTGACTTCACAGCTCCATTAGTGGAAGAGCCCAGGCTAGAATGAAGACACGCTTGCTCTGGGTTCATTGATTTTGTTTTGCCCCAAAAGACACGAAATTTGGAGCTGCTTCAGTTTCTGAAGGCTGAGTTTCAGTTTGTTAGGATTCATATCCATTATTGTTTAGAAAACCATGGTTTCTTAGTTCTAAGAAAGTCTAATGAAAATTTCCAAGAAACTTCTCAGCCATGCACTTTGCACATCTTTTGCTAACATTCTAGTGATTCAAATGTCAGTGAATATGAAATGTATAAAGGAAGATCTCCTGGAAGGGTAGATGGGGCTGGAAGGCAGTAAGTCAGAGTGGAAGTGTTGAGTTCAAGAAGACCCCTGTCAACACAGAAGGTGGTGTCTCCCAGGAGGCACAGCTCCTCATGAATTTTTCATGATGTTCCATGGCAATGGGAAGATGTTAAAGGAGAAAAGGCCAAAAACCAGGATTTTGGTCTTTCCCAAAGCTCAGAAAATACTTACAGGCAGGACTAGGTAGAATGGTATCATATAAATGAAGTAAATGGCTGTTGTCATTATGTGGGTGGCTGGGTCACATAAAATGGTGTGTTAAATATTTTATGCATTGCAAATGTGCTATTTGGTGAGCTCAGACCATACTCTTCAAATTCAAGGCTGGGCCAGGGATGGAGCAGGGAGGATGGGAGAGAAGGTGCGGTAATCAGGAAAACCAAGAGCAAATGAACACCTGGAGAAGCTCTCATGTAGGGCGACTCGGGCCATGACTATTCTCATCTCTCGGTGATAAACACACCACTCCTGCCTTTCCAGCTTCCCTGTCTCCCTGTCTAAGGGCCAGGGAGAGGGGGCAGAAAGCAATAACATCTGACTGAGCTCTGCACTGACTCTTCTTATGGCCCAGGTAGGTGGGAGCCCCTCTGAAGTTCCCAAGGACGACAGAATGCAGATTGTACTGGCTATAATTTTCTCTATAGTGAATGACAACATTTATTTTTATTAGGGTTTTACCAACCCAGGTCTAGTGGGTGGTAGGTGGAAACTGGCACTTGGGTCAGGGAAACTGGGGCTGAGTCCCAATTCCACCTTTCCCAGCTACATGACCTGATGGCAACTAATCTGGGCTTATGCTTATGATTCATCCCTTACCTGGCTACCAAACAAATGTAACCCATGTGAGTGGTTCTGACCTTGGTTGCAAATTGGTGACTGTGAATTGTCTAAAAAATACAAATGCCTGGGCCACATACTTTTTTTTTTTTAAAGATTTTATTAATGAAATAAAATCTTTTATATAAAATTTTTAGAAAAAGGGGAAGGGAGAGAGGCAGAGAGGGAGAGAGACATCAATGTATGGTTGCTTTTCACCTGCCTCCAGCCACAGACCTGACTGGAGACCTGTTTTGCAACCTTGTTATGTGCCCTGGCTGGGGAATTGAACCTGCAACCTTTGGGTTCGCAGGCCAGCGCCTTGTCCACTATGCTATCAGCCAGAGCTCCACATACTTTTAAATGGTCATATACCACTGGGGGCTTTTAAAAGTGTTTGTGCCAATGCCCAGGCTCTGTCTCAGACCAGGTAAGTCAAGATTCTGAAGGAAAGACCTAGGGAAACAGATTTGTTTTTTATCCTCACCTGGAGACATGTTTTCATTGCTTTTTTAGAGAGAAACATCAATGAGAGAGAGAAGCATTGACTATGTTGTCTTCTGCATGCAGCCAGACCTGGGAGTGAAACTGCAACTCTTCGCATGTGGGGTAACGCTCCAACCAACTGAGCCACGTAGGCAAGAGCCCTCAGTATTTTTACCACAGCCCCCAGATTTTATAAAGTCCCATGATGGTTCTATGGACGACCCAAGACTGAGAACCACTGACAAATGTGAAAGTCCTTTATAATGTAGTGAGTGCCAAATACATATAAGAAACCATCTTCAGTAACAACTGAAAATTAAATATGACAACAGTGATGTTGAGTAATTGAATGGAGCTTTTCAACATACTCTCAAGGGCTTCACAAAATAAGTTTGAAGCTTAATAAATTAAAGGGGAAGAATTAATAAAAAAGATCTTTAAGGGATAAATTATTAGAAAAATTTATATAACATATGAGAAGAAGGTAGAAAAGACAAGAAAATTATATTCTTGTGATTAGATGACACCTCTCAGAATTGACATATACGCAAGGCACCAGCAGCTCTTCTTCCAATGCACACTGTTTCATCAGTTTTGAGGGTAGCCCAAGACTCTGTATTTCTAACACTCCCAGCTGATGCTGTTGCTGTGGGTCCAAGGTTTGAAACTTCAGGCGTTGGAGGCAGACCGACCTGGGTCCAAGTCCTTGGCGTGCCATCTCCGAGTTGCTTGACTTGGTGCAGCAGTTATTCTTCACTGTTTTGCAAGTAGTAGGCCTCCTATCTCTGCCCCCACTTCTGGAAAGCACTCCTTCCCAAACTCCAATCACGTAATTCAAATGGGCACTGCCAATTTTTTTATTGCTCCTGCCCTCCCTGCATCAGTTGGATCATGACTGTCCCAAATACGGGCCAAATTGATCCAATAAAAACCTTCCTGGGTAGTTGTACTGGGAACCAAGAGTGTCAGTCAGTCTCCACAGGGTCAAAGCCCTGAGAGACAGGGACACGTTGCTATTCGAGGAAACTGACATGCAGAGGGAATCAGAGGGGAGAGAGAAACAGAGTTGGAGCTTTAGAGACCCTGTTCCCAGGAGCTCCCAACACTGAGGGGTCTCCCTGCTCTTCTAGTGTTAAATGAGCCATCCCAAATTCTCCTTTTAGCTTAAGTCAATCTGAGTTGGGTTTCTTTCATTATAGAAAAAAAAAAAAAAAAAAAAAAAAAAATCCCTGAACAATATCTGAGAAGTGAATTCTTCTGCCTTAGTTGATCTTATTCCTCTGTAAGATATGACTAATAACAGGATTCAATCTGGAGGTGTTTTGGAGATTAAATTAAAAAACTACATGGTGGGAACTTGGCACAATGTACACAATGTTCTAGTGAGAATGCTCCAGGGCCAGGCGAAGGTTGCATCCAGCAAGCGGCCCATTGTAAACGATTGGATTCCTGGGTCAAACCTTGACACCAGCCCAACGTCTTCAAGTTCAGCCAGTGCCAGGATGAGCATCCTCAGTCTGGTCCACACAAAATGACTCCCTTGTGACTAGCACAGACTTCCTTGCCACATCCCCTGCTCCAAAGACCCAAGCCCAGCTCATCAAGTCCATGCCCAGACTGTGCATTCAGGGCTGTATGAGGAGGGGAGGATTGGGATTCGGTCTCTGAAATTCACTTGGTCAAAGTCCAGCTACCAAAAAATCTAAAAGCCATCTGGCTCTGGGTCTTCCTGCTGCCACCACGGAAAGCTGTTCAATCCAGCATGCTTTTTGACTTTTTAACAATGCCCAAATCTTGATTCACCCAAAGGCCCCAAGACCACTGCCCTAGGTTGATGTTACTGTCTATTTAATATCACGTAGCATATCAGGGGTGCTCAAATGGCATTCATTGCTTGAGATTTCTTTAAGTGGATTTTGCTCTTATTTTTCAACTCAACAAATACTGATAGAGTTACCAGTATGTGTAAAGCGTTCTCTGTTAAGGGGGTGCCCTCTCTCATCCTGCCTCCCCAGCAGCTGAGTGTGAGGCTTATAAAACCAAGTTCAAAAGGTGCAGTAGAGGGTGTCGCGTGTGGAGCTGCAGCGGGAGTTATCAGCAGAGTGTGGGCTGCTTGTTGCCATGCAGAAATTGTAAAGGTGGGAGACATCCAAAGATATGACACACAAAAAGAACATGGCAAATCTGAGAGGAGTGAGAGCGGTACCTATTCCTAGAGCTGTGGGCGCATGGTTGGAGCTTGAAATGACGGCTTTGGTGGGATCACAGTAGTTCAACTAGAAATAGAGAAAGTGCTAATTCATATGAAGATCAGATACCAGGTCAAGCAAGACACTCTAACAATATGTAAAGCATTCTTTGACATACATTTCAAGAGAGAGAAAGAAATCACTTGATCAGGGGATAGACATGTTTTTAAAAAATCACATCTACATGGCTTGGTGGGGTGGGGAGTGTGTGCGGGGGTGTCTCTTCCCTTTAGGCTGGTTCAAAGCTAACACCAGAACCCGCAGTTCCTGAGTTTCATGTCTGAGACCGTGCTGAAGTTTCCACTACCTATTTTAGGTATCTCTGAGAAAACCAGAGCGCTGCCTGCATAGCCACTGGGGTTTCACAGAGAAAACTGGCAAATTCCAGTTCGGTTTTCCTGAAACATTTTTGTGACTGCTGTTACCTGAGTAACCCAGTCTCCATGCACATTCCAGGAGACATGGTTTACATTTGGAGAGGTCACTGCATGAGCTATTTTGGGCAGCTTCTTCCAAGTTCTTAGGAGAAAAACGCAAAAATCTCAAAAGGCTCAGAATAAGGGTCCCTCCCACATCCTGCTGGCAACCAGGAGCCTTTTGTCAGATTAGCCTCAAGTCAGGAACTCCCTCTCCCTCTCCTTGGCTCATCAGCTTCCCATGCTCCAAGGCCTCTTCAACCCTCCACAGCAGCCTGTGTATTTGGACCAGATGATTCGATGCCCCCCTCTTTGGGCTCCAGGAAAGTCCAGCCTGTGATCGATACCCTTGGGGCATGGGTCCTTATTTCTGGTCATGAAGCATACAGCCTGAAGATGAGGGTGCTTCCGTGGAGCCCCACAAGGCCATCTGCTGAGTTAAAAATATTTTGTCACTATGTTAATTTCCAAGAACTCTTTTTATTCTCTAAATTTTCCTCTGTAATGGCATCTTCTTATTTAATGGATTACATATTTTCTGTCCAAAGTTAATAATGGCATTTTATTTCCTGCCAGAAGGGGGAAGCAGGCTGCAATCGATCTAAGAGGGAGGGCTGCCAATTCCTGGGCCGGAGTGGGGGATGCTCTCAACTTTACCCACCTGACTGAAGGATCTGGGTTTTTTTTTTTTTGAGTTTCCTAGGTTACCATATGTTTCTCTTCTTCCCAATGTCCAAATTACTGCTGCTCTTTCCTCTCCTTTGCTGAATCTTCTGGGTTTGTATCTTCCCAGAAAAATTCCTTTGGTTTAAGAGGGAGTAAAAGTAGATGCATGTATTCAACCTACTTGGTCTCCTGGAAGTGTGGGAAGCCAATTTGGAGTCATGTAAGGGGTTGCTTTCCCATGTTTGGAAATAATCTATATTTTAAGAAGCTGTCTTGTGGGACAAGGACTCTCTCCTGGAGGGGTCAAGCCCATCTGGAGTGCCTACGTCTCAGGATGTGTCGGCGAGGTTTTGCCTTATGCTGGGTCGGGGAAACAACAGGTAAGATGTAACATAGTCACTGAAACCTCTGGTTACATTACACTGATTTCAAGCTTTGAGTATGTTCATGTCCGATGTGCTTTTCTTTTTGGTCTCACTTTTCGTATGTACTTTTGTGCCTTGGTGAAGAAGTGACACTTTGTGGAGGGGTTTGCATCTTCTGGTTCTGTCACTAAAAGGTCGCAGGTGATGAGAAGTCAGTGTCTAGTGCTTGCCAGACTGTTGCCTTCCATGTCTCCCCAAAACAACAGCAGGTGGGGAAGAGAAGCGCTTCCAGTCTAAGATATACAGTCCCCATGTGCCCACACTCTTCAAGGTGAGAAAAGAAGACCCTAAAACCCAAACAGGATGATGACAGCACTAGAAAAACAGATGCACTAGGAGATGCCAAGGCATTACCCAGCCCTCATGTTCTGAAAGGATTCTCCTCAGCATTTCGCCAAACAGAAATCAATCATTTTTAACTGGATGATGTATCTGACAGACACTAGGAGGGGAAAGATGACTATTAAAGAATGTAAAGTTATATTTTGAGCTGTTGATAATTAAATAGCATGTCAAGAAAACAAAGCATGTGTGAAATAATATTGGGTCAGTGGGAAAATAAGATACCATTTATTAAAATTCCTCTTGTATTCAACTTTCCAACAACACAGCCACCACGTACAGTTGACATGTATTTGTGCTCACAAGTAGTCACCTGAGCACATCCTGTCAGCTGTCTCCTCAACAATGGAGCATTTACTGTCTTATAGGTATTTTTAAACATTTTATTAGGTTTCACTGAGATTAAAAAATAAAATCCTTGAACTTTGTGATCTGATGAAAGTGCCAGTACCCATTCATCCATCCCATGTCTGCTAGGGATTCAGAAATAAAAGCTCTATAGTATTCTCCAAGAGTCTCCAGGCTAGTGACAGAGACAGATTATGGACAGAACATTCTGCCTCAGGTCTATAACTCCAATCACTGAAGTCTGCATGCACTTTCTTTCAAAGGGGAAAGAAAAGCTTTCCCAAGAAGATGCCTAGTGAAGACCTAGAAGGTGCTGTGTTAAGCAGGGGAAGCCGCCTACACAGTGCATGAGGCCCTGAGCAAAGTGGATACTTATTCAAAGCCCACTTGCTTCAAAGCCACTGAGGTGTAAAAATACCAGGAAGAGATGAATCTGGAAAAACAAGCAGAGCCCTCATCCTGCATTGTTTTCTGGGTCACATCAAAGAATTTAGATTTTATCTGAAAGCTAAGGGAGTCACTGAAGGGCTCTGAGCAAGTCAGAGACCTCACCACTTCTGGTCTGAGTCACCATCCCCACCTGCGCACTCATTCAATACGCAAGTCAGAGTTTGTCACCCACAGCTTAGAACCCTGCAATGGCTCCAGCCACTGCAAGGTCCCCTGTGGCCTGGCCTTCTGTAGCTTTCTGACCTCATACCTCCCACCCTTACCCTCCTCTGCTATGGCCACGATGGCCTGCTTCTAACCCAGGAATGCACCAGGAATGCCCACCTCAGGGCACAGCTGTCTGCAAGGCATGTTCTTACTCCAGGAGGCTCACTCCCTCACCTCCTTTGAGCAAATGCCTGCCTCTCAATGAGGCATTTCATAGCTTCTTTATTTAATTATTTCATTTTATATGTTGATAGCCAATGTTTTCTCCATTTTACTTTTTATTTTTATTTTAAATTACAGTTGACATAAAATATTATATTATTTTCAGGTGTACAACATCTAGATTAGAAATTTATATAACTTATGAAGATGTTCACTCTATTTATAACCACAATACACACACACACACTCATTCTCTCAGTACTCTTAATTCTCCGTTCCTTGCTCTGTTTTTTGTGTTTTTTTTTTTAAGATTTTATTTATTATTTCCAGAGAGAGAGGAAGGGAGAGAGGCAAAGAGGGAGAGAAACATCACTGTATGGTTGCCTTTCACCTGCCTCCAGCTATGGACCTGGCTGGAGACCTTGCTTGCAACCTGGTTATGTGCCCTGGTTGGGAATTGAACCAGTGACATTTGGGTTTGTAGGCTGACACCTTATCCACTGTGCCACCAGCCAGGGACCCTGCTCTGTTTTTTTCCCTTCTTTTCCACAGAATTTGACACCTTCCAAGATAACATATAATTTATGTTTCTTTTCTTTCTTTGTCTGTTACTCTATCTTTATAAGGGTATGTGCCTTTGTTTTGCTCACTGATGTATCCCAAGCATGCAGGACAAAGACCAGCACATAGTAGATGCTCAATAAGTGTTAAGTGAATAAGCAGGGAATTAAATTTGCTTTTTAACAGAAACTACCCAATGAAAATATGGAGACTTATGGGCAGAGAGCTGCTGTTGGGGAGGACAGGAGGGTGGGGTCATTAGAGGTTTGCACTGTAATGATGTTGACAGGTTGACTTCAGGAAGCGGCTATGTGGAGAGGACAGGGGCACCCATTAGAGTTTTTAAGGAAACAGAATGGTCAGCACTTAGTGGGAGTTATGTGGCTGGGACATCTGCCCTGGCCTGGGCAACTAGGGAATAGTGGTGTTCCTCACAGAGCCAGGACAGGGAGAAAAAATGCGTGTTTTTGATGGGTGGCAAAGGTAATGTGGATGAGTGAGCAGATGCATTCTTTCTCTACATATTATGGGGAACTTATTGATTTTACAAGTTCTTTCTTTCCTCTCTATATACAGCCCCTATGCAAACATGTACAACTTATCTTACATTTTACCAAAATCAAAAGAACGGATTCCAATAATGTATTGTTTATCTTATAATCATTGGACTTCCTTACAATATTATTTGAAGCTGTAAGAAAACCTCGGTATAAGGTACAACCAAATATCTTTCTCAGATGCCTCCTAACTTTCCCTAAATGATGTCCGTGCCTAGTTTACCTCAGTCAGGAGCACACTCGTTGTGACCCGATCCTTAGGGAAACCATTACATTTATTTCATGCCTGGCAAGATTCTGGCTTCTCTCCTATTCCTCCTGCAGTCACTTCCTCTCATGACGAACTATGCCCGCTGCCAGAAATTCAACAACTTTCTCCTTCCCTTGTTCAGAGCTCCCAGATGGCCACCAGCTGGTCGGGGCTATTTCTTGCATTTTCATCCCCTTATCTGTCTTCTTGGTTTATTGTTTTTGATCTCCTTGTCTCTCTCCACCTCTTTCTAACAGCCTTCATTTAATATCTCGCTATGGAAGCACCTATTTTCCAAGAGAATTTCAGGATTTTTGGAGCATTGCCTCTCTCTCTCTATTGACATATTACAAGAGGAAGCATCAGCAGGGCCGGGAGAGGAGATGCTCTCTGAGGGGATGGCCCTTCTGCACGAAAGGCACCGGAACAGACTGAGCTCCCTGACAAGGCCAATGGGGACAAATGAGCCCAGTAGGTCCAGAGCCACGTCTGCATTTGAGCTGCACCCGTAGTCTCCGAGAGAAGGGCCGGGTGAGGAGATGTTTATCCCCTTTCCTGCTTCCTGATGAGCCAGCCAGTGAGGTGGGAGAATCACTATTGATCTTTTTTGTCGCATCCCCCATGACCAGAGTGTTGCACCATCATCCCAGTTGTTTTCTAACAACGCAAAATGGACTTTAATTTTCAAGATTATAGCTAGAATATTGCCTGAAAAAAGGCAGGGAGTGTCAGCTGTGTTCACGTATGTTTGGGGATGTTTCTGCGAGGTGGTGGGGGAGACCTTGGACAGTGATGAGTTCCTGTGTGAGAGCGTCTGTGTGGATGGTATAGGGCCTGTGCAGGTATAGGGGTGGACATACTCGTCTGTCTGAGTAGTGACTGTCTCTGTGAGCACCTGACTCTGTGTATGTGTGTGCACAGGGACGTGTATACCTGACGCTGAGTGCATGTGCAAAGGGATCTACATGTACTTGACTCTGTGTGTGTGCACACAGGAATCTGCATGTGCCTGGCTGTGTGTCAGAGGGTTAGTGGAGTGCTTTTGATGGGATTGTGAGTGTTTGTTTTAGGGGTTGTTGGGAGGAATTAGGGGATGCATTTCGGTAAATGTTGCAAGGAAATCTGTGAAAGATGGTGGAGGGGTGTCTGAAAGGGTTTGGGGGTATATATTGAGGTGTTTGTGGAGGATGTCCAGGGATATCTGTAAAATGTGTGGGTGTCAGTGAGGTGTGTGTGGGTGTGTGAGGTGTGACCGAGGTGTGTATAAGGTCAATAAGGTGTCTCTAGAGGATATAGGGGGTCACCAGGAGGCATTTGTGGAGTGTTTGTGCATTGGCCTCAGAAATTTTGGAAGTCCCTGTGGGGTGTCTGTTAGTTGCCTCTGGGGGCGAGTGCATGTGTGCTTCTCTCTGTGACTGTGCCCTGACAGTGTAGGACAGTGACACAGCCTTGGAAATTCCATGAGGAACTCACCTGGTCTTGGCACTTTGTTGTCCCCAGAGTGTGACTGTGAGTGTGGACATGGGCTGTGTGGTTCTCACCCCCATTCCTAGGTCACCTACCAACATACATAGGGGTGTTTCGGCCAATAAAAGCCTAAGCTTGTCATCACCAGGACTAACTGGACAGAAATGAAGGAGCATGTCCAGCTTTTTCCTTCTGGACAAGCTTCCAAAAATGATATAAAAGATCAAGAGACTCTTGTGTCTCAATCCACTTTGTTCCAAAGGGAATAATTATTCCAGCAGAAGTTAAATGTTCTATAGAGATGGTGCTTTCCACTTTATCCAGCTTAAAACCCATTGATGATTAAGATGTTCATTCAGCGGGGTCCCAGGTCTCCATGAAGAGGCCACCATGGGCGAGGCAGTCTTTACACTTAATAGATAGTTCTGGTGCTCATCCCCTCCACGATGCAACTGGCATGTGTGCCAAGGTCATACAGCTCCCTGAGCTGCCCAGTTAGCATGGGGATTCAGCAGTCCCTTCTGTGGTCACTCCTCAGTGGGTTGAGTGACATCCCAGGCACAAACCCAAAGGTTCCTGGAGAAACCAAAACTTGCTAGGAGGCAGGTGAATGGGTTTATTTACTCCTTGGGCTTACCTTTAAGGGAGTAAATGCTATCCTAGGTAAAGCTCTGGGTTGCAGCCACTGAGTGATTTTAGCCAGCTATTTATTTTGCCTGAAAAAAATTCTTGGACTAACTTGCAAGCCAGGAGCCAGAGATGTCCGTTCCTGACCTACTTCTTCCTATTTTTCTCAATCCTCACCCCAAAATATGTTTATTGATTTTAGAGTGAGAGGAAGGACGGGGGACAGAGAGAGAGAGAGAGAGAGAGAGAGAGAGAGAGAGAGAGATCCGTCCATTGCCTCTAGTATGTGCTCCAATTGGGGAGCAAACCTGCAACCTTTTGGTTAAGGGACGATGCTTCTACCAACTGAGCCACCCAGCCAGGGCTTACTTTTTCCTATTTACTTTAGAGAAAACACCTCTAATTTCTAAACTGCACCACAGATGTCTACTCCTTCACTTCTTTGTCTCTGATACAATGGAGGGTTTTGACTAGTCCCCTGGCAGGTGTTGGGACACCACCTGAGCCAGTCCCTCTTGTGTTGCCTTTCAGTCAGATGAGCCTGGTGGCTAGTCTTCTATATCTTTCTGTATGCACCTGAATTCACAGCCCCAACCCCCTCTGGGAGGAAAGGTGATGAGGGCATTATTGCCTTCAGATTCTGAATGAGGACACTGAGGCACAGGTAAGTGTCTGGCTACAGCTGAGCTGCCAAAAACACATGGACAAGGGTGCGAGCTTCAGGTTAGAATGTCATATTATCTCATTCTCTTTCCCCAGTAAGTATGAATTGAGCACCTACTGAATGCCAGTTGCTGTCCTCTCTAGTGTGTTCATTGTACGGAGAGATGAGAGAGATCCCTGACACCTCACAAGGAGGTGGTGACTGAGCAAAGCCAGAGGGTGGGGGCAGACAATGAGCATTACAGAAGGAGGACTGCATGTGGGGACAGGGAGCCTCTGTACACGAGGTGGGATTTGATGCAAGTTCTGAAGGTGAGGGAGGAATTTAGAAAGCCAGAATGGAGGGAAGGAACATTCCAAGTATGATGTTTGTAAGCAAGGTGCAGAGGGAGGCAAACTCTGAAAACAGTCCCCTCCTAGAGCCTATGAGGAGATGGGTCCAGCAGGCCAGACAGTGGCAAAAGAAATGGAAAAAGGGTCAAAAGAGTGAGGTGACAGGAGCAGAGAATTCATTGGTGACAATGGGGGTCTCCCGCCACCATCAGAAATATCATAGGAGGTACACGATAGTTTATTTCTCGGGCTCCATGACAAACTGGCTAGTTAGCTCCGGACCCACTTCCCTCTGTGCATGTGCATTTTCCCAGCTTCTGTGGCCATGAGACAAACTTCTGGAATGTGGGCAGAAGTGGCTTAGCACTGCCAGGTGAGACCCCATAAATCCTCCTTTGTGACCCCTCACTTGGGTCTCTTCCTTAATGTGCTTCTTGGATCCAAGGCCCCAGGGCAGCCCCAGGCCCCAGGGCAGCACAGGCCGCTCCTCCACCTGATGCATTCAGTGAACTGTGTGTGTGAGAGGCGGGAAATCAAGCTCCCCTGTGAGAAGCCACTGGGTTCGAGGTTGTCTGTGACTGCAGCTGCATCCCTTCTCCCTGACCAATATAGCTGATTCATTTTATCTGCGCCTCTGAACGCTTTACCTCCAGATGAAATGCTCATTCTGATTGTTTCTGTGATTGGTTTGTGTTTCCCTGCTGTAGCTCCTACACCAAATGGAATGATCTGAGAGGTCCTCAGAAAAGCACTTCTTGAATGAATGAATGCGTGTAGGGACTTTGGAAACTGTGGTAGTACTGCAGCCAGGATAGGGGGGTCCCCTCATAGCAGGGCAGGGAAACACATCCATCGGGGGATGCAAATGTGATGACACCATCTAAGAAAACACAAAAGGAGGAGACAAAGCAAACCTAAATCTTAACCTGTTTCCAGAGCACTTTCTGGGCTTATTTTTTTTTTACCCTTGGCAAAAGTTACATAAAGAGATGATGCTCTGCTCTTTTAAAAGGTGCTATTCTCCTTTTTCTGAATTTAACTGGAAACTTCAATATTTACCTCAATAGTTCACTGACAGAAGCCAAAGACAGAATGTTCACACATCCTTGCAACATGGGTTAAAAAGAAAAGAAAAATAAATAAATTCCTATCAGAAGTAAAAAGCCAACCTAGTCTTTCTATGCCCTGAAAGCTTGTGTGTTCTGGCAGAAACAACAAGCAATCTTTTCCCATTTAAAAGGGAGGTGGTAGGTCTCAGTCTTCTCTGTTTCTCCCTAAACAGGTGGGTTTGCAAGGGAAGCACCGTAACCTTGAGTGAGACATCAGCTCTGCTGGACTGGACTGTCCACGTCCAGACAGAGGGTGCCGGGGAAGCTTCCAGCTGCTCCTGACAGTGCTGTTGGAGGACGTGGGTCACTCAGGGACCTTTCTCAAACTGACCTGCACTTGGAGCAGCATTTGACACAGAGGAAAACCTTGGCGTAATGGCGGGTGTGTACATCACGGCAAAACCACTGTCTCTCCTGTGAGATCAGTGCTGCTAGTCTGTTCCGGGTATCCGTGAGACTGAACACGGATACTCCTTCCATTGCAGCCCAGCTGCGCAGTAACTGCTTTGCACGTATTAATCTCACCAAATCTGCACCATAACCCTTTGGGTGGGCAATTTTATTATTTCCACTTTACAGCTAGAGAAACTGAGGCAGAAGGAGGTTGAATGACATGCCTGAGGTAACAGAGGTCACTAGTGGCCTAAGCGCTGAACATGCTAAGTTTCATGAAGTCTCTGAGCTCAGGTGGCTGAGCACCGGGACGAACCTGGGGTCTTAGCGGAGCTCCAAGGATGGGGAGTTCACAGCAGGTGATGTCCTGTTTTTGCTCAGTCTGGATTGAAAAGGAATCTCGGTGTGCAGCTTTTTTAAACCTTAATGTGACATACACGCAAGCTTCTGTGTCATGTATCTTATGGAAGATTATTTTTCAGTGCGCAATCTGTTAATGAGAATGTCATCAGTGTCATTGGGTTCTGTCACATTTTCATGCAATTACAGTACCATTTAGATACTCACTTTATTTTTAAAAATCACTGTACACTGTCCCCCCCTCCCCATGCCTCTCCTCCTGGGGGATGTGTTGCTGTCCTGCTCCACACTCCCTCCTGCCGCTCTGCTGTTGGGCTTGTCTCTCTGATCCCCACTGACTGCTTTCTCACCACGGGTTTCATTTCTAATAAGCTGAATAGAATTTTCTGTCTCTCATCTTCCTCAAGCTGCCTAGACATTCAGTGACTCACTCACTGGCTCCTCCTACATGTTATCCCTCTGCCCTTGGCTTTTTCTGGCCCCTGCCACTCTCAGCTCTTCTAACGTTAGGGTTTTAGCCCTTTGTTCTCTTCTTTTGCCGTCAAACGCTCCTGGAGGATGACAGTGATCTTTCTTCCCTAAGCCAACATCATCGCATCTACGTCTCCGCCCTGAACCCAAAGTGGGGACTTGCAGCTTCCCACAGGACCTCTGCGCTTGAAAGGCTACTCTAAAGTTAACTCAAAACAGACATGACACCCAACCTATTGGCCCATTGGACCAGGACGCAGCTCCCTTTCTGAGCGGCACCATTAGCATCCAGGGCTCTCTAGAGACCTACACTTAGAGTGAGATAAAATGGGAGTAGGTGAGCAGGTCTGGCATGGAAAGGGAACCCAACAAAACCAGCTTCTGGTCCATCCTCTCCTTCCCACCCAGTGCTTGGTGGTCATTGGTCTGTCTGTGGGGAAGGAACCACAAGATTTATTCCATATCATCCTTTCCGGGGCCTCCTCCACCCATCTCCTCATCTATAGGGCCCTGAATAGTGCCTGGCCATGGACGGTGCCTCCCAGCCTCAAGTTTCTCTCGTTACTTTATAACCTATGGCCCTAATTCTGCACCTTTCTTTCTTTATTATTTTAAAAAAACATTTATTGTTGTATTACACTTGTCCCATTTCCCCCCCATTGCTCTCCCCTGCCCCACCCACCCCATCCCATCTCCCACAGTCAATCCCACATGTTGTCCATGCCCATGGGTCATTTATAGTAGTTCCTTAACTAAACTCTTCCCCTTCTTTGCCTCTTTCTTCCCATCCCTCCCACTCTGGTCACCGTCAGTCTGTTCCTTGTTTCCATGCCTCTGGTTCTGTTTTGCTTGTTTAGTTGTTTTGTTCATTGGTTTCCTGTATTAGGTGAGATCATATGGTATTTGTCTTTCACTGCCTGGCTTGTTTCACTAAGCATAATACTCTCCAGTTCCATCCATGCTGTTGCAAAAAATAGTTCATTTTTTCTTTCTTTCTTCTTTGTAATATTCCATTGTGTAAATGTACCAGTTTTCTGATCCAATCATCCACTGAAGGGCACTTAGGCTGTTTCCAGCACTTAGATATTGTAAATAGCACTGTTATGAACGTAGCAGTGCATAGGTTTTTCTGAATTGGTGTTTCAGGGTTCTTCAGGTATAATCCTAACAGTGGAATTGCTGGATCAAAAGGCAGTTCTATTTTTAGTTTTTTAAGGAAATTCCATACTGTTATCCATAGTGGCTGCACTAGTCTGCATTCTCACCAACAATGCACTAGGGTTCTCTTTTCTCTGTATCATTGCCAGCACTTGTTGTTTGCTGATTTGTTGATGATTGCCATTCTGACAGGTGTGAGGTGGTATCTTATTGTGGGTTTAATTTGTATCTCTCAGAGAAGTGTCTGTTCAAGTCCTTTGCCAATTTTTAAATTGGGTTGTCTATCTTCCTGGTGTTGAGTTGTATAAGTTCTTTATATATTTTGGAGATCAAACCCCTGTCTGAGGTGTAGTTCCATTTGTTTATTTCCCTTGCCCTAGAATATATATCAGTGAAAATATTGCTGCTTGGGATATCTGAAAATTTTCTGCCTATATTTTCCTCTAGGACTTTTATGTGTTGCATCTTATATATAAGTCTTTTATCCATCTTGAGTTTATTCTGGTGTATGGTGTAAGTTGGTGGTCTAACTTCTTTTTATTTGCATGTCCCCATCCAGTTCTCTCAACACCACTTGTTAAACATGCTATTTTCACTCCATTTTATGCTCCTTCCTCCTTTGTTGAATAGTAATTGACCATGGATTTATATCTGTTCTCTCTATTCTGTTCCATTTATCTATATGTCTATTATTATGCCAGTACCAGACTGTTTTGATTACAGTGGCCTTGTAATATAGTTTGATACCTGGTATTGTGATTCTTCCTACTTTGTTTTTCTTTCTCAAGATTGCCATGGCTGTTTGGGGTTGCTTTGGGCTCCATATAAATTTTTGAAGTATATGTTCTAGGTTTGTAAAATATATAATTGGTATTTTAATAGGGATTAAGTTGAATCTATAAATTGCTTTGGGTGGTATGGACATTTTAATAATATTAACTCTTCCCATCCATGAACATTGTTTATGCTTTCATTTATTGGTATCTTCCTTAATTTCTTCCTTCAGTGTTCTGTATTTTTCTGAGTACAAGCCTTTTACCTCTTTGATTGTTTATTCTTAGCTACTTTATTTTTCTTATTGCTATAGTAAATGGGATTTTCCCCCTACTTTCTATTTCTGGTGTTTCATTGTTAACATGCAATAATGCCTTTGATTTCTGGATATTGACTTTGTGTAATATACATAGCAAATCCTATAGACTCCACCAAAAAAACTACTCAACCTAATAAGTGAATGTGCAACTTTCTTACTAAAGCAATCATAATGGTTCCCTGCTGCTGGCCAGAATAGGGCAAAAGCCTTTAGCTTGATTTTCGAGGTCCTTCATCAACAGGACCCCTCAATCATTCAATATGTCACCCCACACCTGAAAAGGGGAAGCTCTTCCCTCTGTTGCATCTGCTGCTCTTCCTCCTCCTATGCCCCAACCCCAGGCTTTGCTCACATGATTTACCTCATCAGGTTCTCTTCTCCTACCCAGAGTTTCTGTTTCCTTCAGGATCTAGCTAATCAATGCAGATAGCTATCCTCAGTCTAGAATGTTCTCCATTTCAGAACCCCTCTAGGATGTATTGTCAATTTTATGTACCCTTTAACTACCATTAGTACAGTTTGCTGAGTTCTTACAATGTACAAAGATTGAGTCAAATTCTCCTAAAAATAATGCCAAGAGATATGTGTCACCTAATTTGTCCAATGGAGGGGGGGGGGGATCCAGAAGGTGAATTTTTCCAAAATTACCTCTGGGATTTGAACCCAGAAACTGATTCCAAAGCCTAGGTTGCACAGCTGCACTGGACCAAATATCCCTGTGTTTGTTTCTTCTTGTCACCGAAGGATTTAATGATGAAGATCATTTATTGTACTATTTTGTTTCTTTTCCAATGGGCTTAGCTCAGGGCTGAGCACATGATATTTAATAAACACTTATTTATTTTGACTTTGGCTTCCAGACTGAGTGACACAGAGACTCCAACTGAGTTAAGCAGTTAATGGAACTGGTGATCACATCAGGATTATTTGCCTGGTAAATAACATAATACAGCAGTCCCCCTTCTCCACTGCAGACAGTACTGAGTCTTATATACAGTATACTATGTTTTTTCCTATATGTGCATGTGATAAAGTTTAATTTATAAATAAGGCCCAGTAAGAGATTAACTGCAGTAACTGATAATAAAATACAACAATTGTAACGATCTATGGCTACTTAACAAATTGTGTGACTATAGCTTCTCTCAAAGAATCTTGTGTTGTACTCACCTTTTCACTTTAAGGAAGCACTTCCCCACTTCTCATTGGCATTTCTGAATTGCCAGCATCACAATGCCTGCAAGTTTGCAGCTGTTATTGAGTAAAATACAGGTGACTTGGATGGAAGCCCTGCCACACCGCAACCTGATGACCAAGACAACTGCTAAGTAACCAACGGGCAAGGAGTGTCTCCAGTGTGAACATGCTGGACAAATTCACGTTCTGGGTGAGAAGAAGTAGGACAGTTTGAGGTTTCATCCTGCTACTCAGAGAGGCATGCGGTTTAAAACATGAATTATTTGTTTCTGGAATTTTTCATGTAATATTTTCAGACTGCCATTGACTGCAGGTAACTGAAACCGTGGAAAGAGAAACAGCAGGTAGAGGCGGGGGGTGGCAGGCGGGGGACTACTGTTGTCATCAGTATCAGGCTGAAGAGACATCATGAATAAACTGTTTGACCTTAGTGATCTTTTCCCCATTTCCTTCGGGAAAAAGAAAAAAAACTAAGGCAAAATCCTGAGAGCTCAGGATAATCTAAAATAATTTTGCTTCCAACTCATTCAAATAATCTCAGGGGCTTTGTTGACATTACCTGATGATTGTAATCCATTTTTCAAGTGGAAAGAGGTACCACACTGTCAAATAACAGATTTCAGAGGTCTGAGGTCACCTCCAGAATGCCACACCAGCACGTGCTCCCAGGCCAGCTGTAGCGCCAGGTCTCCTGAAGCATTTTGAAAGGGTAACATTTACAGTGGTGGATAGCTGGGCACTGTGGTGCTTAATGAGATTCTTTAAAAAGGCAGCTTTCATTAAGAGAGGGAGTACACACAAGGTGCCCTTGGTTTTGAGGGAAAGGCGAACCAGTGCAAGACGGATGTTCCCCCTTGGCTTGGGAAGCAGGCGGGTCAAGTGGCTTGTCATACATTAACAGCCTTCTTAAGTTCCCAGGCAGATTAAGAGGAGTAGCCTAGATAAATGAAAGAAGAGGGATCATGCAATCTGTCTTGGCAGCACAGATTCGGAGACACAGCAGCTGCATTTAAACAGGGCAATTTGCTAATAAGTGGTTGGCCACTTTCCAGATGGACAGTGTGACATGGGACTTGGATGAGTCCTTTATTCAATCATGTTCTGTCTAGATGGAGACGCTGCACTGCCAGGTTAGAGCCACTGCAGCAGCTGCAGCTGCAGCAGCAGCAGCAACAGCAGCTGCTTTGATACCCTGACATAGAATGTGCCCCATATCGCCAGCGAGGCAGCCCGGCCACAGATCAGCTGGGGAGGACACGGTGTGGAGTGCAGAAAGCCCTGGGCAAAGCCAGCTCCTCAGCTGAAGGATGGCTCGTTCAGAATAGGTCCTCACTGGACTCACCGAGCACATGGAAGCAGGCGATCTTAATAGGGAAAGGCACCAGTGTAAGGTTAGAATGCAGAAATATCAGTTGTGTTTTCTTTATGTGCATTTCTGAGCCATTTCCCCTGTGTTTTGTCTTGATTTTTCTATTTAGGTTGTAAAGTTCCCAAGGCAGATGAAAGAATGTTCCTAGCCTTGCCTTCTGTTTTCCTTGCCTCTAGTCCTTAATGTGTCCTGGCTCAAGGACCTCTTTAGAGGTGATATCTCAAAGATCCTATCTGAGGTGGCCAGGGGTAGACCAGTTGACTACTTGGCTCTGGGGCCTTTGGGTCTGTGACACAAGTTCACTGAATGGTTTAAACCAGGTCAGGTAAGAATGGCTCCACTCAATGGACAGCATGCCTGACTTTAATAACAGAGGCAGCCACAGGACTTCACTGGACTGCAATTGGGACCTGCAGGACAGCAGCTCTACTGACCTATTTCTCTCTGGTAAGTTACACTCTTAGTTTATTTAATTTTTATTATAGCATTCAAAATATCCATGGGGGAGATTTCACTGTGTCCTTTGACACATTTGGAACATTCTGATCATTTAGTAAACAAGTTGACTCCCCCCACCCCAGCCCTTAGAACCACACTAGTTGGCAGCTTCTGCTCATTTCTGACTTGAAAGGAAAAGTTTAATCTGATGAATCATCAGTAGCACTTCCTGTAACATTCTGAGGAAAACTACAGTTGGCTTAAGAACTTTGAAGCACTTCATTGACTGGTTTCTGCTATATGGGATGGAAAATTTTGAGTCCTGCACTGTGTGGTACATGAAAGCCTTCACACCAACATTGTTCTTTTGGACATTTCTGGTCATAGCACTATGTCTACCCCTTAGTCAGCCTGAGATAAATGAATTAAATGAATAGGGCTATCCTAGAGAGAAGTATAGCATTAGCCCCCTGCTAACCTTACCCAGGTATCACTTTTTGTGACCATCTGAGCAAGTTTCCTCACCTGTACCACAAAGTACAGAAAATAAGGAGAAACTATTTATTTTTTCACTTATCCCCAGGAACACTACATAACCAGCATTGCTCCAGATGCACAGGTAAGAAGCAATTCCATAAGGAGATGCCTTTAGGCATGGTCAGCCTCCACTTCATCAATGGAGATTTTTATGGCAAGTGCCCAGGCAAGGAAAAGGGAGTTATACTGGAATCTAGAATATTTTACTAGTAGATATGGCAAAAGGTCAGAGCAATAAAGTCACTGAACTCTGAGATAATGACATATCTATTCAAGTCCTTGCAATGAGGAAATATCTCAGAAAAGGTACAAAAGTAGATTATTAACCTTCTTAAGAAACAGGTTTCTTTGTACTGCACATGTAAAACTGACAGATATCAAGTGATCTTTCAGTGTATGATTCTGTGTCAGATTCAACTAAGGAAGCCCAAAGATAGTCCATCAAGACAGTCTTTGTGGTGTGATGATGATGAACCAAGTGTCCCTCACTTGTGTCAGCACATTGCAGATGTAGCTTCCTTTATGTGGAATGTGACTGGGTCCCTTGCTCCAAAGATATGTGACCATAGGGAAGTATGCCAATTGTAAAGACCTTGACAGCTGCCAAGGATGATTAGGTGGCATCAGGTGACAAAAAGGCAGAGCCAGTGCTTCTGCCTTATAAATAAACCTCTTTCTCTCTCAGGTGCAATGCATGGCTTTCCTAGATGGTAGCATGATCTTTTTAATGCCTTTTTCTAGCTTAAAGATAGATTCTTAAAATGAGCATCAAATGAGAGCTCAAAAACTATTCGAAAATGTCAAGACTTTCTAACATTCACACATGTCTCCACAAAGAGTCATCCATGATTGACATTTTATCTTATTAAGTGCTGCTCTTTAAGGACAGCTAGTAGTAAGATTAAAGCAACCTACGGCACAAACTATTCCTGAAATAAAAGGTGACTCTGATTTGCTTAGAGCCTAAATTAATGGAAGACAGTGTATTAGCTCATTCGCATCTTTTCCACTAGGGGGCAGCGAATGATCGCGTTTCCATCAGGCGGCCTCAAGGCTGGCTGCTACGTATACACCTGAAGGGTGGTAGGCCTTTTGCACGAAGTGAACGGAGTCACCAGCAGCGATGACAGGTGCAGGGAGCAGCCAGTCACTGCTACCAGCACGGCCTGTCAAAAGATGAAGTGAAGTGAATCATTTGCATTTTTTTACCAATGAACTTTCATGATAACGAACAAGGCAGTGTAACCTGCCTAGGCCCTGGCTTGGCAGCTGCTGCTCCTGCAGAATTGCTGCCCAAATCACCAGGCTGAAAGCACACAGGATGGCAGTAAAGTCGAGGGGCAAAGCCAGGGGCGTGATTTTCCAGCTTCCTGGGGATGGTGACTTCAGGGGCACGACTGACCGTGGGCAGGACAGTGGGGAGGGGGCTCCCTCTTCCATCTCATCCCCCTGCCAGCATCCATTTGGGGAATGGACTAGAAGCTGCATAGCACAAATCCAGGGACACCAATCCTGTCTTCATCTTCGTTGGTGTGACTGGCGCCCCCTAGAGCTGGGGATTGCACAGATCAGAGCCCATTGTCCCCACATAGGGGCTCCTGTTTTTTTTTGTTTGTTTGTTTTTTGTTTTTTTAAATCTACATTGAAACTCTTTAAGGAAAGTAGAAAGAAAGATAACCTCTGAGCAAAATTAGGAGTAGGGCCAGGGGCATTTCAATGTCTGCAGTGACCCCTTCTTCCTCTGTCTCACTCCTTGATTCAAGAATCTGGTGCCTTTCTGATATTCTGTCTCGGCTGTTCAAACGTGTTCTTCAAAAGATTCTAGGCTATTGAACCATTCAACTCCAGTTGTGTTTACATTGTTCTGTGTCTTGTCTCTCAGGAATGTTCATTTAAGCCTGATTTCTAATTGTGAAACAAAACACAGATGCCTCCCTCCCGGGCCTGGTTGATGAGTGACAAACCTGCTGTGCCATTTCCCCTGTGCTCTGATTCCAGCGCTTTCAGAGCCATTTCAGCACCCCCATTTCCTCATCCATTTTTCTGGAACACACCTTTTGTTTTACTTGAAAGTCAATAATGCATGGTGGTTAAATACAGACTGAGATCCAACTGCCTGTGTTCACACCCCAGCTGTCACCTCCTAGCAGCTTGTAACCTTGGGGAAATTGTGTGACCATTTTGTGCCTCGGTTTCCCCACCCTTGTAAATGTCAATAATAATATTACCTTCTGATGGTGTTGAGGGATTGAATGGAGAGCACTGAGCACAGACTCAAGCTTGCGAACGAGCCCTCCATATGTGTCACTTCTTAGTATTTTATTTACTGGGCTATATTTCCTCTTCTGTATTCCTCTCTTTTTGTCTCACTCTTCACACACTGACTCCCCTCCACCCCTGCTTCTCCCTAAAAAGATGGCAGATGGTCTTCTGGCCCCTGAAATCCATGCCTACTTCTCTTCTTCCACCCTCCGTATCTACCTGATCATCACCAAAGAGAATCAAGCACTTGTCAGGATCCTTGCAACTAAAGCAAAGAATACAAAAATGAAAGAAAAAAAAAGAAAAAACCTTCAGGCATCAAGTAAAACAAGCTGGGGGGAGGAGAGGTGATACAACAATACCCCTTTATATTTTATTTGCAGAACAGTCTTAGAAATGGGCATTTGTTTACTCTGCCCAGATCGGAGGTGATTTCAAATTCTCTTCATCTAAATGTCATATTTCCACTGTGCAGGTTCATAATGGAAATAAGAGACCTATTAATAAAGCCAGTGCTGTAGCAGAGAGAGAACTGTAAGGAGATCCACTGATCAACCCTTTGTGAAGTAAACTCCAAACCATGCAGCCAACCTGGAAGGAGCAGCAGGGATGCTGGCCCTGACCTGGCCAGGGGTCCCCCCTATCAGGTCAGATGCAAGTTGGAGAAAATAAGGAATGGATGATTGGCTCCCCAATCCTAAGGTATGACATGGAGAGGGGGAATGTCCCTCTTAGGGAAAGACCCAAATGTTATAGGGACATTCTTTGGGTAGATGCCTGGCTCCAAGGGTCTGAGTGTGCTGGCTGGTTCATGGGCGCAGGGAGGGGAGCAGCTGCCACATGGAGGGAGGCTGGTGCATGCCCAGATGGGCAGGAGTGGTAGGACCAAAAGGCCGAAAAAGAACAGGAAGACAGAGTAGCAGATGGGCAACAGTTGACAAGACCCTGAAGTGTGACCTTTCAAATCTTCAGTAATGTCCTCCACAAAAATCACAAAATGCTTGGTACGGTTGCATTTCTTGTCAAAACCAGGGAACGGGCTGAGGAGATGCTGGAGGTGGGGGGCCCGGCTCAAATATGGCAATTCCACCATCACCGCTGCAAGGCATGTTGGACATCAGGGGGCAACGTTAGACTGGGTGAATAATTAATCAGTTTGTATCAGATTTATTGTTGTCCATTTATTTCCAAGATAGAAGGAGCTTACTAGAGACATTCTTTCTGTGTCACTATCAGAACCTGTACATCTCTTAAATATTTTAGTTATTATCTTACAGACACTATGAAGCCATGAATAGATAGATACTGTTTTCTACTTTCTTCTGACTTCTGGAAAGCTCAAAGAGAAATAGGTTGTTTATTTCTATAAAAATTTTAGGGTATTATGAATTTATTCTGTTTTTTGACATTACCTCCCCATATTTTTGGCCTTTATTCTCATTTGTGTGTGTGTGTGTGTGGGTGTGTGTTTTATTCTAGTCTATGTTCATTGCTGTCAGTGTCCTCAAATCCTCTTTTAGAGAATGTGGGTATTAAACAGAAACATGAATAACTACCTTTTCACCTATCCTGGAAGTTCTTACTACTTAATCTTTTACTGCACAAAAGTATTCCTCAAGTTTTTATGTCAAATGTGTTTGTGAATTTTTTCTTGACTCTTGTCTTTAGAATTCTATTTTGTAAAAGACTTTTCTCACCTCCATTATTATTAAGATTTTCTTTTCGTCTAGCATCTACTTTAAAATCATTTAGATCTTTATGTGGAATTTATTTTTCAAGTATATTGTTAGATAAGGACTTCAGTTTTTCCTAAGTAAATAGAGAAATAAAGATCTGAGCTTCTCTGCTCTTATTAAAAGGTCCTGTTTAGACTAAAAACCTTTCCTTATATGCCATATTTTTATAAAAGATTTAAACAGTAGAAATTAGCTCCTTGCAACACTTTGCTTTTCGTAACTCATAGAGATTTTAATGTCAATCATATACATATTCCCCATGTATCTACTAGTTTCTCATTTCTTTGACCTCCTACCTTCCAGTGGTCTTGTCTTATCAGACTTAGCCATTTACTGCCATGGTCACAACCTTCATTTTGTTATTAGAAACAACTTGACAACTTGAATCCCTCCAGAATCTCAGTTGCAAACATCCTAACTCCAGTTTTTCCAGTTCATTTGCTCCATACTCCAGCTCTAACACTGATACTTTCAATCAATTGGTCCTACAACATTATTGAATGAGGCACAGAACTGACCTTTCTGTGCCTCATTAACTTCTCTGCTGGTTTAAAGTCCATGGCCAGTTGTAACCAGTTCTTCATATACAACAGTCTATTTTGCTCTTTTTTAAATTGTTGTTTTATTACACTTGTCTCAATTTTCCAATGCTGCTCTCCCCTGCCCCTTTCCCACTCCCACATTCAATCTCTACCCTGTTGCCCATGTCCATGGGCATTTATACCTGTTCCTTGCCAAACCCTTCCCCTTCTTTCTCCCCTTATCCCCCTTCCCATCCCCTCTGGTCGCTGTCAGTCTGCTCCTTGTTTCCATGCTTCTGGTTTTATTTTGCTTGTTTGTTTGTTTTGTTCATTAGGTTCATAGGTAGGATCGTATAGTATTTGTCTTTCACCACCTGGCTTATTTCACTAAGCACATTAAACACCAGTTCCATCCATGCTGTTGTGAAGAGTGAAAGTTCCTTCTCTTTTTCTGTTGTGTAGTATTCCATTGTGTAAATGTACCACAGTTTTTTGATCCACTCATTTATTGGTGGGCACTTAGGCTGTTTCCAGCACTTGGCTATTGTACATATCACTGTAAATAAATATGATGAACATAGGGGTGCATACTTTTGGGTTGGTGTTTCAGTATTCTTAGGGTATAATCCAAGCAGTGGAATTGCTGGATCAAAAAAGCAGTTCTATTTTTAGTTTTTTTGAGGAAATTCCATACTATTTTTCACAGTGCCTCCAGCTTTCTGCATTCCCATCAACAGTGCACTATGTTTTTCTTTTCTCCACATCCTTGCCAACAATCGTTTATTTGTTGATAATTGCCATTCTGACAGGTGCAAGGTGGTTTTAATTTGCATCTCTGATGGCTAGTGATGAGCATCCTTTCATATGACTATGCGCCCTCTGAATGTTCTCTCCGGAGAAGTGTCTGTTGAGGTCCTTCGCCCATTTTTAAATTGGATTGTTTGTCTTCCTGGTGTTGAATTGCAGGAGTTTTTTATGTGTTTGGGAGAACAAACTCTTGTCCAAGGTATCTTTGGCAAATATGCTTTCCCATATGCTTGGTTCCTTTTTCATTTAGATGATGTAGTCCCATTTGTTTATTCTTTCCTTTATTTCCCTTGCACTAGAGGATATATGGGCGAAAATATTGCTCACTGGATATCTGAAATTTTACTGCTTGTTTTCCTCAAGGATTTTAATGGTATCATAGCTTATGTTTAAGTCTTTTATCCAGTTTGAGTTTATTCTGGTATATGGTGTCAGTTGATTATCTAGTTTCATTATTTTGCATGTACCATTAGTGTTCTCCCAACATCATTTATTGAAGAGACTATTTTTATTGCATTTTATGCTTCTGCCCCCTATGTCAAATATTAATTGACCATAGAGATGTGGGTTGATTTCTGGGCTTTCTATTCTGTTCCATTGATATATGTTTCTGTTCTTATAATAGTACCAGACTGTTTTGATTACAGTGGCTTTGTAATATAGTTTGATATTAAGTATTGTGATCCCTCCTGCTTTGTTTTTCTTTCTCAGGCTATTTGGGGTCATTTTTGGTTCCATATAAATTTTTGAAATATTTATTCTAAATCTATGAAGTATGTTATTGGTATTTTTTTTCTAAAGTGGGAGAGAAACATCAATGTGTGGTTGTCTCTCACGTGCTTCCAACTGGGGACCTGGCCTGCAACCCAGGCATGTGCCCTAACTGGGAATTGAACAAGTGAGCCTTTGGTTCATAGACTGGTTTTCTATTTATACTATCATGTCATCTGCAAACAATGCAGTTTTACTTCTTCCTTTTCAATTGGATATATATATTTTTTTTTTGACTTTTCAGATACTTTTATTTATTTATTTATTTTTATGTAACTTTTTTTAAAAATTTTATTGTTGTTGTGTTACATCCATCCCTTTTTTGCTCCCCTCTGTCCCCCCACCCACCCACCCATTCCCCCCAAAGTCAATCCCACCTGTTGTCCATGTCCATGGTTCCTTTATACTAGGTTCTTGTCTAAGCTGCTCCCCATCTTTGCCTCTACCTCTCCCTCCCCCCTACCCCATTCCCCTGA